>OX442431.1:5555972-5695481 GCA_949361645.1 Spongilla lacustris | reverse complement strand
CATTAATATTGTCGGTATAAGCAAATCAATTGCATAGTAACACATGTACAAGGGCTGAACATCCTCTATATATAAGGTGCTAATGGCCGGCATGTGTGGGTGTTATGCAACATCTACATGCAGGCAGGTGGGACCACGGGGAAGATGATATAGCGGATGGGGTGGAGTTCGTTCCCAGATCATAATGCGCCTGGATTACCTTTGCATGCATCGGTGCTTACTGTGGAGTATACGAGGTAACTCGCTGTAGGAAATACATGAAATCATTCGAATATATACAATGTATAAGCACTCGAACGCGAATGTATACCGCAGACAGCAGAACTGATGAGCAGCCATATATGTGCCCGGCCCTATGCACCCGCCCCTCCGCCCCTTTCCTGCACAAATGGCTGAGTCTGTAGACTAAATAGCGATTGCATGTGGATACTGTATATATGCCCATTACTCGTTAGCACTTAGAAAGGATGTTCAGCCCTTGTCTGACCAAATACAGCATTTTTTATGCCTGTTTCGTGTTCAGGTACGCGTCATCTGATCTGATTCGCGCGAGGACGGTGTCATAGCTTTTAGAGTTGTAACTCAGCAGTATTAACAGGCCGCTAATACAAACGTTTATTAATACTGCATGCATGTCGTTTCCAGATATGGATGGTTACGGAGAATGCATTATTTCCCGTTACCACCGATGCATGCAACGGTAATCCAGGCGCATTATGACCGCTACATGCAAAGGTAATCCAGGCGCATTATGATCTGGGAACGAACTCCACCCTTTCCGCTATCCTCTTTCCTGCGGTACAAATGAGTCTGCATGCATGTAGACCAAATAGCACTAATCATATTAACACCCATGCGTTAGTACCTTGGAGAGGATGTTCAGCCCTTGTGTTACTACAGTTGAGGATCTATGCATCCTCAACAATTTATATATTTGCTTATAATGTACCGGACCAGACAGGCGGTAGAAGTCTTAAACGCTGGGCAATGATATAGTAATTACCATTACTGAACTGCTCAAATGAAAATGTCTCATTTAAAATTCTCAGGTTCAGACCAAACACTTGGAAACCATATGCATTTAAATGTACGCTGTAGATGTATTTTATTATCCAAACAAAGTGACATTTTCAAATGACGGCAAAAAAAATCAGATATTCAAAACTCAGATACGCACGATTCAAATTTTGTGAACTGGCATCAACTTGGTTAGTCTGGGACCCTGCAAGAAGTAGCACCGTTATTCTGATGAGTTTTTGTTGTTATCTGCTTGTTTACAATGACACCCAAGTCCCAATCTAATCCACATGAATATGAGCATGGGAAACATGCATATCAACAATAAACAACTTTGGTATACAGGATATGCCAGACCCTACTCCTTGCAGGATCCTCAGACTACATCAAGGTGTCAAGGTGTAATCTTTAGGTTAAGTACTAAATCACTGCTTGCAAAATTGATTCTTGCCACCTAGCTGATCTGGTAGAGGAAAAGTGTAGTATTAATATTGTGGTTTCCATTTGTAGTCTATGAACTCATGTACAATAGCATGTGGAATAATTATCAGCTGCCTTGTAGAGATCATGTATACATGTAGATGCATAGATCTAGATCTGTCTGGGGGGAGGGGGGAATAATTCAGACTCTGGATAAATTTATTGTAGAACACAAAAAAAAGATCACCCCAGAACTGCATCGGTGATGAAGCGTGTATATAAAACAGACCCTAATAAACCTTCACAATCACTTGTATATGTAAAGCAAATCTGTTATCCAGAATTTACTTCAGAAGCAGTGGGGATGCAGCCATGAGAAAATAGCCCTACTGAGATTTTTATACAGTCCCCCCACATCTATATATATACGTTAGGGAAGATTGTGGCTTCTATATCAGCCATCAATTCCCTGCATATTGGTGCATCTCCTGATGGTATTGTACAGTACAATTGCTGTGGAAAGGGCTGTGTTAGGATTAAATGTGAATTTAATTCATCACAGCTAGAGATTTGCAGGACCTCCTGCAAATTATAGTACATCAATTTAATATTCAAGCTATATAAAAGTAATTTAGGGGCCGGGCTAACCTGTGATAAAATGATCCGGCACTGCATACAAGCAGTGTATAGACTTGGCTTTGCGGTGCATTAGTGTAAGGTCTTTGCTAGCAAGTCATCATGATCTTTGTTCAATGGATAAATCAAGTAACTTCCTGTCAGCTGGCGTTGCCCTTGTGACACAATCACTACCATACCACAAATGCTTTCATGGGATGCAGGGATTGTCCAGACTGAAAACATACACAGTGTTTGCCCATGATAATTTAAAAGACTGACTTGCTTTTATAATTAAAATATCTTATGCGGTATATACATGTGCATGCATGCTTTGCTTGTCATCTGCTGTCATTTTATTATAATTACAGTACCAATCCTGGGAGCATCGGTGGGAAATAATTTGCACTGCCCCAAGTTCACTGCAGTGCTAATAAGTGTGCTGAGTCCAGTAATCTGCTCTCTGGTTTGCTGGATGTGGCAGCTATTGACCTCCAGGTGGCAGTGCATGAGTGGGAGCTTTTGTAAGATGATTCATCCGGCTAGAATCACTACACCCAGCCTGTAATTTGGTATCTTTTGATGTTAAAATCACACAGTGTATCACACTTTCTTCAGCCATTGATGTTTCTTATAGTGCCTGGAGTCAGTCTCAGCTTGGTCTCATATTTGGAGGCACTCTATCTTATAACATGCTGCTACTCCCTTTACTTCGTCACTGGCATCCTCAGGTTTTGGCTGTGCAGAGGTCTACCAACTCCAACAGGCAGTAGCTACATACAACTCTGTGGCTGAGGCTATCACTGTTGTGACTACCCTTGCTTCTCCTATATGTCTTGTCTGGGAAGGTTGAAGTACAACTATTTCAATAACTATTGGAGTCCTCGTCCACAACTAAAAAGGCACGCCTCCTGTCAATGTCTGCTCCTCATGCAGCCTCTTAGTTGTCAGTGATCCCTTCTGTTGGTTTGGGTTTGCACCTGGAGTCCAACGAATACACCAGGCTGCATTGAGATGGTGGCTGGGATTTGACACCTCAGGTGGGGTTATGTGTCCTTCCTGCCCCAAAATCTCCATTGACTCCCTTGGCCACCCTGCAGTGACCTGCAGACATGCATGAAGGAGATGTGGTCATATGGCATACTTCCTGAAGGATATTGTATTGTATGGTATGGTATGGTATGGTATGGTATGGTATGGTATGGTATGGTATGGTATGGTATGGTATGGTATGGTATGGTATGGTATGGTATGGTATGGTATGGTATGGTATGGTATGGTATGGTATGGTATGGTATGGTATGGTATGGTATGGTATGGTATGGTATGGTATGGTATGGTATGGTATGGTATGGTATGGTATGGTATGGTATGGTATGGTATGGTATGGTATGGTATGGTATGGTATGGTATGGTATGGTATGGTATGGTATGGTATGGTATGGTATGGTATGGTATGGTATGGTATGGTATGGTATGGTATGGTATGGTATGGTATGGTATGGTATGGTATGGTATGGTATGGTATGGTATGGTATGGTATGGTATGGTATGGTATGGTATGGTATGGTATGGTATGGTATGGTATGGTATGGTATGGTATGGTATGGTATGGTATGGTATGGTATGGTATGGTATGGTATGGTATGGTATGGTATGGTATGGTATGGTATGGTATGGTATGGTATGGTATGGTATGGTATGGTATGGTATGGTATGGTATGGTATGGTATGGTATGGTATGGTATGGTATGGTATGGTATGGTATGGTATGGTATGGTATGGTATGGTATGGTATGGTATGGTATGGTATGGTATGGTATGGTATGGTATGGTATGGTATGGTATGGTATGGTATGGTATGGTATGGTATGGTATGGTATGGTATGGTATGGTATGGTATGGTATGGTATGGTATGGTATGGTATGGTATGGTATGGTATGGTATGGTATGGTATGGTATGGTATGGTATGGTATGGTATGGTATGGTATGGTATGGTATGGTATGGTATGGTATGGTATGGTATGGTATGGTATGGTATGGTATGGTATGGTATGGTATGGTATGGTATGGTATGGTATGGTATGGTATGGTATGGTATGGTATGGTATGGTATGGTATGGTATGGTATGGTATGGTATGGTATGGTATGGTATGGTATGGTATGGTATGGTATGGTATGGTATGGTATGGTATGGTATGGTATGGTATGGTATGGTATGGTATGGTATGGTATGGTATGGTATGGTATGGTATGGTATGGTATGGTATGGTATGGTATGGTATGGTATGGTATGGTATGGTATGGTATGGTATGGTATGGTATGGTATGGTATGGTATGGTATGGTATGGTATGGTATGGTATGGTATGGTATGGTATGGTATGGTATGGTATGGTATGGTATGGTATGGTATGGTATGGTATGGTATGGTATGGTATGGTATGGTATGGTATGGTATGGTATGGTATGGTATGGTATGGTATGGTATGGTATGGTATGGTATGGTATGGTATGGTATGGTATGGTATGGTATGGTATGGTATGGTATGGTATGGTATGGTATGGTATGGTATGGTATGGTATGGTATGGTATGGTATGGTATGGTATGGTATGGTATGGTATGGTATGGTATGGTATGGTATGGTATGGTATGGTATGGTATGGTATGGTATGGTATGGTATGGTATGGTATGGTATGGTATGGTATGGTATGGTATGGTATGGTATGGTATGGTATGGTATGGTATGGTATGGTATGGTATGGTATGGTATGGTATGGTATGGTATGGTATGGTATGGTATGGTATGGTATGGTATGGTATGGTATGGTATGGTATGGTATGGTATGGTATGGTATGGTATGGTATGGTATGGTATGGTATGGTATGGTATGGTATGGTATGGTATGGTATGGTATGGTATGGTATGGTATGGTATGGTATGGTATGGTATGGTATGGTATGGTATGGTATGGTATGGTATGGTATGGTATGGTATGGTATGGTATGGTATGGTATGGTATGGTATGGTATGGTATGGTATGGTATGGTATGGTATGGTATGGTATGGTATGGTATGGTATGGTATGGTATGGTATGGTATGGTATGGTATGGTATGGTATGGTATGGTATGGTATGGTATGGTATGGTATGGTATGGTATGGTATGGTATGGTATGGTATGGTATGGTATGGTATGGTATGGTATGGTATGGTATGGTATGGTATGGTATGGTATGGTATGGTATGGTATGGTATGGTATGGTATGGTATGGTATGGTATGGTATGGTATGGTATGGTATGGTATGGTATGGTATGGTATGGTATGGTATGGTATGGTATGGTATGGTATGGTATGGTATGGTATGGTATGGTATGGTATGGTATGGTATGGTATGGTATGGTATGGTATGGTATGGTATGGTATGGTATGGTATGGTATGGTATGGTATGGTATGGTATGGTATGGTATGGTATGGTATGGTATGGTAAAGGCTGGCTATTGAAATAAACCTTGTCAAAGTATTAGCCTCAGGCATGAAAACATGCATGCACGCGTGTTTCCAATGTTTATTCTAAACGTCTCTCTCTCTCTCTCTCTCTCTCTCTCTCTCTCTCTCTCTCTCTCTCTCTCTCTCTCTCTCTCTCTCTCTCTCTCTCTCTCTCTCTCTCTCTCTCTCTCTCTCTCTCTCTCTCTCTCTCTCTCTCTCTCTCTCTCTCTCTCTCTCTCTCTCTCTCTCTCTCTCTCTCTCCTCTCTCTCTCTCTCTCGCTATCTGTCTTTCTCTCGCCCTCTCACTCTCTATTGCAACATTCCGTGTGAATTTCAAATGACTGAGTCATTCTCATTGTAGGAGTTCAGTAATGGTAATTACTAAATACATGCATGAATCGGTTTTGCATTGCCCAGCGTTTAAGACAGTATATTGTCGGTATAAGCCAACATATAAATTGTTGAGGAGACCATACATGCACAGATCCTCAAATTGAATATATAGACAGTGAACAGAGTGTGCCTTTGTGAAGAGAACGCGCTTTATATACACCGCAAGGGGAGAAGGGGCGTTGCTGGGGGTGGCCACTGCGTCTGTCTAGACATTTTTGCTTTAGCAGTATAGTTATTGATTTGAGGGTTAATTAATTGTAATTAACATTCCTCTGTTGCCTAATCGGTTAACTGGTGCACACCATGCATAAAACAGTACTTACTGTCAGAGTGAACTAACCTCAAATCGCCAGGATGTCAGAGGCACAAGGCACCCTTAGGTCACCATGGTAGCTGTACTGTAAGAGACTAAAAAGAGACAATGCGTAACCACGAACCCCTATGGGATATATCACCTACACACCTACACAACAGGGACATACTTACACACTCTTCAGGGACACCTACACACCTATGCACCAAGGACACGCCTATGCACAGGGACACACCTACACACAGGGACACACCTACACACAGGGACACACCTACACACAGGGACACACCAGAGACACACGTACACACTGATGAGGACTGACATGTGTGGACTAAAAAGTGTGTGTGGTGTGAACTACAGTGTCATTTGTGGTGTGTAGACTATATAGGACAGCGTGCATGTGGATGGGTGGATGTGTGGGTGTGGTGAGGACTGTACAGTGTGTGGACTGAACAGTGTGTGTACATATGTGGACTAAAATTTGTGTGGTGTGCTGTGTGGGCTATATAGACAGTATGTGTGGTGTGTGTTTGTGGTTGGTTAGGGCTGAACAGTGTGTAGATTAAAAAGTTTTTGTGGTGTAGGGTGTGGACTAAATGATATGTGATGTGTGGGATAAACAGATTGTGTGGTGTGAACTAAGATATATATATTTATGTACTATATGTCTGTGTGGATTGAACAGTGTGTGGTGTAGCTGAAAATGTGTGCATGTGTGCATGTATTGAATCGAATGGTGTATGAGTATATGTGTGTGTGTGTGTGTGTGTGTGTGTGTGTGTGTGTGTGTGTGTCTAGCCGTGTCCCCAGGCCCTGTTTTATTAAAGTTACAGGGTGGGGACGAGGCTAATGTGTGTCGATTTATTAGCGTGTGTGTGTGTGTGTGGGTGTGTGGAAAAAAGCCACGGTATGTACTAACCTTTGTTGTAGTTCTAAAGAACTTTTGGTGCGATGGCGTATACTCTCGGGCGAGCGCTTGTCTGGGCCCCAGACCAAATACTTCTCAGTTAGCCTGGTGCCGAGAAAAATTCTCGCCACCAGGCTCTAAATTTTTGGTTTTACGGTAACCCTTAGCGACCGTACAACAAAACACATGTCATGTCATGTCATGTTCAATAACTCTTTGGACGCCATGCAAGTTAATACATATGAATTCATGCATACTGATGCACATAATCGTTATATGGATTTTACATGCATGACAATGTAAACAAAAAGTGTGGACCTTCATGATGCATGCATGCATGCATGCAGATAGTTGCTACACTTGAAAAGTTACTGGTACATGACATGATTGGCAAAAAAAAACACATTATTCAGATGACTGCACTAATTCGGCACTCCATTTATTTACTCCAAGAACAGGAATCACTAATCCATCACTCCAATTATTTACTCCAAGAACCGGAATGTGTAGCCCACGTATAAATGCCAGATCACTCCATCTCCATCTGCCTTTAGCCACTTCATAATTGGGTTGTTACAACACAAGATGCGCTTACACCCCCAGTGCCCCACTTCAGTATAGGTTTATGGATTCAGCATCTACACGCTGGTTACATGCATGTTAGTATATTGCACTGAATTGCATGCATGCATGTATATTTTGCTGCCTTTAGCCAGTTCATAATTGGGTTGTTACAACACAAGATGTGCTTACACCCCCAGTGCCCCACTTCAGTATAGGTTTATGGATTCAGCATCTACACGCTGGTTACATGCATGTTAGTATATTGCACTGACTTGCATGCATGCATGTATATTTTGCCAGGAGTTCAGTAATGGTAATTACTATATGCATGCATGAATCGGTCTTGCATTGCCCAGCGTTTAAGACTTCTACCGCGGTACATTAATATTGTCGGTATAAGCAAATATATAAATTGTTGAGGAGACCATACATGCATAGATCCTGAAATGCTGAACATGCTAATGGTCAACGCAATATAATTAGCACTACAATCGCTACATTTGTACAGGAAAGAGGCGGGTGGGATTACAGGGGAGATGATATAGTGGATGGGGTGGAGTTCGTGCCCAGATCATAATGCGCCTGGATTACCTTGACTTGGCTTTGCATGCATCGGTGCTTACATTTTATGCTGTGTAGTATGCAAAGTAACTGGAAACTGATTAATGCATTCTCCATAACCATCCATATCTGCAAACGACAGTGTTTGTATTAGCGGCCTGTTAATACTGCTTATTTACAACTCTAAAAGCTATGACACCGTCCTCATTTGCACGCGCCCGAATCAGTGCACGCCTCTTTGATAATACATGTATATGACGCGTACCTGAACACAAAACAGGCATAGCAAATAATGTATGTGGGTCAGACAAGGGCTGAACATCCTTTCTAGGTGCTAATGAGTAATGGGCATATATAGGAATTATTATTAATATAGATTCTCAACTGTATAGTAACACAAGGGCTGAACATCCTCTCTAAGGTAGGCACTGCGGAATTTTTTCAAAAATGCTCAAACGATTATAATATTATTATCGTTAGAAAGAGCAAAAAAAGTTGTGTTTTTCAGTATTTCATGCGTCACCGTACCGTTTTTAGCACCGGAGATATGTAGCGCCAAAGTGACAACTTTTTTAGTACAGCGGTCAATGCGTAATCGTAATAAAAACTGTGACGGTTGAGGAACAATAAAGCATAACCTTGCTATTCCGTAAGATATTAATTCCAAACATTGCATATAAGTAGTTCTGACTTTGTTAAGACTTTTAGATGGTTTTTCATCACATGTATATTTTCAAATTGTGAACAGAAAACTGACTAGCATGCATACACTTGAGCACAATATCATTTAACACTGAAGAATATTATTTTCATTAGCCACAAACACTAAATCACCAATTAAATAGTCCACGAGCATGTTAATGACCATGCATCAACTAGTTATTCTTCAGATTCATCCATCATTCAATATTTTTGGTAACTTCCTTTATGAGTTATCTGCCCATCGTATAGTACGTTGGTGAAATCTACATGCACCTTGCAGAGAAGTTAAATTAGTAAATACTCTGGAAATGAAGGTTTGCTACTCCTGCGGAATTGTCATGCATAGTACTGATATATATTTTGCAAGATGTATAGTCATCTTATGAGGCTATAAGCATGTAACTATAACTTTAAGATTCTAACATTCACAGCTACACTTGAAAACCATAGTAGAACGTATTTTAATGGTGGTATACCATGTATAAAGAAAGGCCTTCATCTGGCTGACTATTGTACTCGTTGCAGTTCCAGTGCACTGAGCTATGGCTGTTTGGTTGACATCAACACTTTTGATTATATATACATGTATTATATTGCTGCAATTTATGTCATTAGAGTCAGCTAAAATTCTGATTCGTTTAACGAGTTCTGCAAGCACCATGCTTTTGCCTCCTCTCTGAGATCTTCCGCTAATAGACCCGTCATATGGCTCATATCACGCGCTTTCTGATTAGGCTCGTGGCTCTTGTTCCAGAATGGTCCATTTGGGATGCCAAGCTGCATTGGTTCTGATTTCTGAAAAGAACCCATGGTGTTTGACGCGGATAACGCGTCGTACATGGCTATATGTAGTCCTCAGTGACGTCACGTAATCAAATACATTTACTGAAGAATCCTAACATTTAAATACAATTCCTTAAATTTTAAGCTTTTCTGCCTTTATAGCAATGTTTAGTATGGTTAGCAAATGTCCAAAAAATTATAAAAAATTATATGGTTACTTTAGGGACCTCTGAATAATATGACATGATTTTCATCTCTTAAGTCAATTAATTCGGCCATACTGATGCTAAGCAGCACTCATATCAAAAACCTTATAAAAACAATCCTAACTTCACAACGAATTGGAGTTAAGAGTTCAAACATTCCATATATAAAGCTACTATAATGAGCTATCTGTGCAACAAAAAGGAGCTCTTAAGTCGAACTATTTGTTGAGTTGTAAGCCAAAAACCTTAACCTGAAGATACCTTAATGCTTTGACCCTGAAAATTCAGTGTCAGATAGGAATTCTGACAATTTAATGATCCAAACCCAAAAGTTATGATCTAAGTTATAAAAAATGATGTTTGTGTAGATCCTGGTGTATAGTACCATTTGATGTATCGGTCCAAAGATGTTCAGTAACTGGCGCATCGTAGAAGGTACCCTGCGCTTCGTCAAATCTTTATGAAACTTCGTAGAAATATAGAAGGATGAATTATCTAGAGAGGAGAGTACTTACCGTGGAGGGGACGCAGCGTTTTGGAGTCGAAAATCGTGGCCAGAAAACTATATTCGATTTGAACAACACTTAATAAATACCGCGGTGCGTGTTTTAAAACTTAAAAATTATAGTCTGGTCTATTGCTCACGCATTCGGCAGTCGTTCTGAATGCATAGTAAGCCACAATGAAGCGCAATAAAGCTACCAGATCGTTTTTACCAAATGGTGTCAATAAATATTTTTAAAATTGCAAACAGAAAAATTTTCTTCTGACGTCTAGGATTTTACGGTCTAAAATCACGGATTCCGCAGTGCCTATCTAAGGTGCTAATGGGCATGTGGGGGGTGTTATTTAATACGCAACACAATTAGCACTACAATCGCTATTTGGTCTACTTGCGGACTCATTTGTACAGGAAAGAGGCAGGTTGGACTATATAGCGGATGGGGTGGAGTTCGTGCCCAGATCATAATGCGCCTGGATTACCTTGACTTGGCTTTGCATGCATCGGTGCTTACATTTTATGCTGTGTAGTATTAATGCATTCTCCATTGCCAATCGCGGCAGTACAAGCTGCGTTATTAAAGGAAATGCAAAAGAACATGCATGGATTCGTACATATAAGCACGCGAACGTGTACCGCCGACAGCTGCAACCGAAGGAATATATGAGTCCTGCACAAATGAGTCTGTAGACTAAATAGCGATTGTAATGTGGCTAACACTCTTGTGTGCATGTATGGTCTCCTCAACAATTTATATATTTGCTTATACCGGTGTCATAGGGTATACGGTCCGGCCCAATTTTCGGTCCGGCGGACCGTATTCCCTTAGGGAATACGGTCCCCCCCGGACCCAACTCCCTAGGGAATATGGTCCCCCGGACCGAGTTCCCTGGTTGTACAAAACCAATTAACCGGACTCAATTCCCTAGGGAATTGAGTCCCCCCCCGGACCGTATTCCCTGGTTTTAAATACATGCATGTATATGTATATTCCACCCCTTGCAAAGGGCTGGCACATTTGGTTCGAAAAGCAAAAGCCAACGATCGCAGGTCGTCAACTATATAAGCAGCTTCTGTAACAATTAACTGTTTTCTTCAGTCTGTAACAATGAACTGTTTTCTTCGATCGGTCTGGGATGCTTATTCTAAAACTAATTTGTTATACAAATGTATGTATATTTATATTAAGTTGTTACTATTTATATATATATATGTTCCCATTATGATTTGGTTCGAAAATGATCGCATACAGGTCGTCAACTATGCATGCAGCTTCTGTAACAATTAACACTGTTTAATATTATCAAATCGTGTGAACACCAAGTGCAGAAAAAGTAGAATAAATTTAATAAAAGATGAAAAGAAATAAACGCATAATTATATCATAATAGTCAACTGAAAATAAGAGAGATGAGGGTACTGGATAAATCTCAATTTCGTACCTGTAAAAAAGAAAACAAAACTAGTACACTTCAGCCATTATTGTTAAGAGAATGGATGCATAAGTGTTTTTCAATCATGTGCATAATAAAAAGTGAATTTCACAGACAAATAACGCTGCTCGTGTGCCCAGATATTTTCTGCAGAGGGGGAGGTAGGAAAAAGAAGTTGGATGAGAAGAGAAGTGAGAAGAGGTAAAGGGACACATATAGCTTCAAGCCGCATGTGGGCCCTCAACATTGGTCCTTAATTAGTAGTTAACTCGCCCTGGCACACTCTTTAAGTGTGACTGAATGCTTCCTCTATACACCTGTGTCTGGAGAAAAAGAAATGGGATGAGAGAGGAATGAGTGGGGGATAATAGTTAAGAGACATGCTGATATTGAGTGTAATCAATTTCGTACCTAATTAAATCAGCCAAAATGTGGACAGATAAATAAACTTGGCGGCATCAATTAATATTGCTTGTGTCTCAGGTGTCTTTTTAGTCTTGAGTGTCACTGTGTATTAGACACATGGCATTAGCAAGATAGCTACTTTTTGCTGTATATGCATGATTAAAGCCATGCTTAAGGATTACAATAAAACTGAATAACTAACTGTTTTAGTGGTGTTGTATGGGCTGGATGTCTTTGTATAGGTTTGATCGAAAATTTACATATCTTGTAGGGACAGCGTCTTTTTGTAATATCCCCACATATCTTTAAGCCGTCTGGCTTGTCTTTGTGTGCATGTAAAAAGACGTGCCTAGATATATGTCATCTGAGGGTAAGTGCAAACAAACATGACACACTGACCTTAAATAGATTGATTCCCTCCAGTGGAAACACACAGATGACAATCCTTGTCGTACAGGTGCATATACATACAGGTGTATGTCATCTGAGGGTGCGTGCAAACACACTGACCTTAAGATTTCCTACCTATGAGAACACATGATCTCCAATCACCTTGGAGAGGTGCGCATCTACACCCTATAAAGAATGCAATACATATACATCATCTGAGAGTAAGTGTAAACACACATGACACATTGACTTTAAATTAACACACTGATTCTCTCCAATAGAAACACATTGTCACAGTCTTCCTACGAGAGTTGCGCATCAATAAGAATGCACCTTTGAAACACACTGAAAGAACAGTTTTCCAACCTCCCCCTATTACTAGTACCCATATTAGAGCCCACTAGAAACTTAGACTGCTAGAAAACACAGCAATGGGAAGGTATCGCCAAATCTAAGTGACCAACACACTCGTATTCACCGTAGTCTATTCATTGCATGAATTGATTGTGAAGTTAGGAAGGAGCGTTATTATAGGAATGGACCAAACTGACTAGATCTCTACCGGTGGTAAAGAACTAGAATTCACTGCAAATAGCAATATATTCTTACCTAAACCTGTGATATACTGCTACGAATCGTCGATATCAATCCTCACGCCGCGCCAGTATAGCAATATCAACTTACTCGCTTCTCTTTCCATGGACTATGTATAGAATTGCTCAATAACTCTTATGCCCATACCATAGCAAGGCTTCTATACCACTTATAGTATAAAGTACACGAATAACAAGCCTTAATTAGCACCTTGCACCAACACAGTTTATCCCGCCCATGATTCAGGAATATAATAGGCCTATACAGCCAATACAGGGGACAGTAGAAGGAAAGATTGGAGTTCAGTGATCCACTCCAACAGTATGACTGTCAGTTCAGCTGCATCAATATCCTACCTGACAAATACTAGCAGACACTACAGTGATAGGGGAGAGTAGCTGAACTGGTATTAGGACGTGCAAGCGATGTTGGCTAATTATATAATCAAGTGTACAGCTACAAAATGAAGAATGAAATCCCACTTATGCCAACAATCTATATGTGCTATGGAAGTTTGCGACATGAACCATCGTAATTGCTGGCTTGCACTCATGTACTGATACACATATAAAAATATGTTACGCTCATAGACAAACTGCATAAAAGATGAGAGACACAAGATGGCTATCAGTGTATGAATTGTATTAAGAGTTTAGCATAGCATTTGTCAAACATTACATGTCTACAGACCTTATATATTTAACTTGCTAAATAAAGGTCTGTATAATATTTGAGAATTGCGATAATATCCGAAATTTCTTATTTACTAAATTGGTGCCTATACATCACCAATTTAAAACCACGTGCATGCGCGTCACGTAAGACTGAGAACAAGAAGGCCGTGGAATGGTAGGTTATGTTATGAACGTCTGAGACTGTCTAGCACTCATTGTTCTACTTAAAATGTAGCACTGAATTGTTTTCTTTTCCAGTGCATGTGTCAGTATAGTAAGAAATTACATTGTACTCCATGCAGGAATAGAAAAGATGTGCATGAAGGAACGCTGAAGTGGGTACAGTCGTATTGAAAGGACAGGACGTACCCTGCAATATGCATTATGCGCCGCTACACAGAGTCAGAGAAGTGGCTGATACGAAAGCGTTCGACAGACTACTCGCTAAGCCATGACGATGTTCTGCTGTATGTGGCAGGGAAGAACGATGATGCAATAGCGGTGGTTTTAACAGAAGATAGAAA
This sequence comes from Spongilla lacustris, assembly GCA_949361645.1. Lineage (NCBI taxonomy): Eukaryota > Metazoa > Porifera > Demospongiae > Spongillida > Spongillidae > Spongilla > Spongilla lacustris. The sequence continues at coordinate 5,680,981 of OX442431.1, read as the reverse complement.
AAATGCGTACGCGTTTTAGTAGTATCACGCGTCCAAAAGTGGAGGCCACCAGGGAAGAGACCGCACCGAAGACAAATCGAGGCACTATACTATACTGGTCGCACATTCATCTAGACATACGTCGTCAGTAAGCAAAACAATGTATAAAACATGCCAGTAGTTGTTATCAGTTTTCATTTCTTATCATTACGTTTATATTATTGTTTTTGGGCTCTCCAAAGCTACACATATAAAGATTTAGTACCCAGTTTTAGACAACCAATTCCAGAAGTGAAGCCAGTGGAACCCCTGCCAGAGAGGTGCTTCTATGAAAATCATACCAGAAAAATACTAAAATTGTGGAAGGCATACAGGGTTAATTCCACCCTACATGTATGTCAACAAGTAAGCCAATATTGTGTGGATACTAACAATTTTGATTTAGTGACATGAAGATTACATTGAAGTATGTTGTTTTGTTTTCCTACAAAGAATGCATATACAACAAAATTATTCCATATGAACTTTTTATTAACCTGAAGGAATTTAACAATCTGTCAGTATACAACGAGTCAAATCATTCTTTAGAACACTCTTCATGCCAAGAACAGAAGAAAGGAGCACAGCTGCCTCCAATTAAACATCTGATGTCGTGAAAGAACTTCTGTCTTGTTTCAAGTGTCTTCTTGTGTTTAAATTAATTTCATTTTATAAATTCTGTCTAAATTAGCTATTCACTATAATATATACATTAAACATCTGATGCCGTGAAAGAACTTCTGTCTTGGTTTTAAATTGCTTTCATTATATAACTTCCAAATTATCAATTATAGAATTTCTGTTCTGTGTTAAAATGCATGGTTTTCATTATAAATTTGTCTGCCTTAACGGTTGCGATTACGGTGAGAATCGTTTTCTCTTTTTAATTATAAATACCAGTGGTTGTCAAACGCTAACGGTTGCGATTTCGGTGAGGATCGACCTCTCATACACACTATGATTACCAGTGGTTGTCAAAATCAAATCTCCTTTCTGTCAGGGAATTGAGTCCGCCTCCTCCCCCGGACTGTATTCCCTGGATGTACAATATTTTACACGGACCGTATTCCCTAGGGAGTTGGGTCCGGGGGGGACCGTATTCCCTAAGGGAATACAGTCCGCCGGACCGAAAATTGGGCCGGACCGTATACCCTATGACACCGGCAATATTAATGTACCGCGGTAGAAGTCTTGAACGCTGGGCAATGCAAGACCGATTCACATGCATGCATATGTTACGGCCCAATTTAAAACTTTTGACCCGTTTTAAAACGGGTCGACCCAATTTAAAGCGGGTTAACCCATTTCCAAGCCGGTCGACCGGCTTTAAAACGGGCTAATTAATTTTTATCAGAACACGTGGTTTACAATTTCTAAGTGTGCGTTTCTCAGTTCAGTTGCATTTTTTTGGCAGTTGGCTATGAAATGGATATGTACGATCGAGAGAAGGAGTTTGGAGCCTTTCTTGCCAGAAGTTTTCCTCCAATGATAGAGGAACTAGCGGTGTAGTTTACAAAGACTTTGGAGACAAAATTAAAACCGCCATAAAAAACCCGTCGTCTGTTGACAAGAACTTGCGCTTCTTTGTTAAGAAGAAGGGATTCCAGATTCTGAACATCCCTAGTCTAGGAGCTCGCGATGTTCTTGTTGTTCCAGCAAAAGAGCAGGTACTTCTCACTAAATTGTTTGTCAGTTGTACACAACTATTGATGCGTGTTGTTGCCATTCATCGCACAAAATGTAAAGTTGTAGTGTTTTTGCAACTTCTAGCATAAGAAACTGAGATAAATGCGTCATTTATATAGGGCTTGGTGGAGGACAATACCGCTATTGATAAGTACAGAAGAGTAGCGCATGTTGAAGAATTCTATGAAATCATTCGTGATGTCCATGAAAAGGATGTGTTACATGGTGGGTACAAGAAGACGTTTGAAAAGGTATGGTGTCATGTCGCCCATGTGTCTGTTACTGAATATGTATTCTTGTGCTCAGTTCCCAAGATGCGTGGTTGAAAAATTTGTTTCTCTGTGCCCATCTTGTCAGCTTCGGAAACCACAGCTATCGACTCCTCCTCTGAAGCCAATCATTGCAAATGGGTTTTTCTGCAGATTGCAAGTAAGCAAATTATTTGTCCTAGATTTATGTTACAATACTTTGTAATACCTGACCTGCTTTTTACCCTTGGACTGTGTTAACAATTATTATTCATGCCTAATTTTAATTGCATTTACTCTATATATGGAGCACAAGTTTAGGCTTTACAGCTGGCTTCTAGAGCAATGCATTTATTTTTGGGTCAAAATAACATATATGCATGGCAGATTCACACACATAATAAAAGAAATTGACCAGTTTCATGTCAATCACATAGTAGTCCTTTAGTTGTGTGACTGTCACAGTAGTTATAGGTAGTTGGATCACAGTGTATAGCAGCACCCTGTGCAACAAATAGCCGGAGCTTTTCATTAGTACACTAAAGTTCTTAATTTCTTTTCTAGATTGATCTGATTGATATGAGGCACCTTCCTCATGGCAATAAAAAGTGGATACTCCACTGTGTGGACCACTAGTCTAAGTTCAATTTTGCATATGCTTTGGAAGCTAAGAGTGCTGCAAATGTTGCAGATAATCTCAATACACATGTATTCCCTTATTTTGGAGTACCTCGCATTTTACATTCTGACAACGGTCGAGAATTTGTGAATGGGGTAATCGTTGACTTGCTAAAGCTTTGGAACTCTAATATTCAGTTGGTTAGTGGTCACCCTAGACATCCTCAAAGCCAAGGATTAGTTGAACGAGCCTGTTATGACCTGGACCTCAGGGAGACGGAAGTCCAGGATGGGGCACGCGGAACGTGATGTCGATGCTACCAAGGTCACCAACCGATAGGACAAACAACTCATTCACACACATGCAACATGACAATATATATACAAATATGCAAGACTTCGGGAATCTTCGAGGGCCGCTTGTGGCTGGCCTGCGCCCCGGCCAGCCCAGACACAAAGAGGCACCGCTCATCACAATAGGTCCGTACGGTCAACGTATTACGTCAGCCACGTATACTACACTCCTCCCTCCTTAGTGTTGAGCGACACAGGGGTCCAACATCACGCTGACTGACACGATACTGACTTGCCTGACTCGACACTTTACCCGGGTACTACACGATGAGTGGAGACGTACTCCCTCCCCGGCGTAGGCGTTGTCCTCCCCGGCGGCAGGCGTTCTGTCCTCCCCGGCGGCAGGCGTTCTGTCCTCCCCGGCGGCAGGCGTTCTGTCCTCCCCGGCGGCAGGCGTTCTGTCCTCCCCGGCGGCAGGTGTTCTGTCCTCCCCGGCGGCAGGCGTTCTGTCCTCCCCGGCGGCAGGCGTTCTGTCCTCCCCGGCGGCAGGCGTTCTGTCCTCCCCGGCGGGCGTTCTGTCCTCCCCGGCGGCAGGCGTTCTGTCCTCCCCGGCGGCAGGCGTTCTGTCCTCCCCGGCGGCAGGCGTTCTGTCCTCCCCGGCGGCAGGCGTTCTGCATGTCCTCCCCGGCGGCAGGTGCTCACTGTCCTCCCCGGCGGCAGGCGCTCACTGTCCTCCCCGGCGACAGGCGCTCACTGTCCTCCCCGGCGACAGGCGTTTTGTCCTCCCCGGCGGCAGGCGTTTTGTCCTCCCCGGCGGCAGGCGTTTTGTCCTCCCCGGCGGCAGGCGTTTTGTCCTCCCCGGCGGCAGGCGTTTTGTCCTCCCCGGCGGCAGGCGTTCTGTCCTCCCCGGCGGCAGGTCTCCCTCACAGCGCGGTGGAGCTTCCGTCCACCCGGTCGCTGGGAGAGTTTGTCCTCCACCGGAGAGCTGGGGTCCGACCCTCCTCTCTCCGGGGGGCTGGGACACTTGGTAGCTTGCTGGTTTACCCTCGTCGCCAATGTTATGACCTGGACCTCAGGGAGACGGAAGTCCAGGATGGGGCACGCGGAACGTGATGTCGATGCTACCAAGGTCACCAACCGATAGGACAAACAACTCATTCACACACATGCAACATGACAATATATATACAAATATGCAAGACTTCGGGAATCTTCGAGGGCCGCTTGTGGCTGGCCTGCGCCCCGGCCAGCCCAGACACAAAGAGGCACCGCTCATCACAATAGGTCCGTACGGTCAACGTATTACGTCAGCCACGTATACTACAGAGCCCATCAAACCCTGCACAAAAAGATGGCAGCCGAAATCAGTGCGAGTGGTATGAAGACACCACCTTGGAGTGATTGGCTACCACGTATAGTTTGTAAGTTGGTTGTGTATATTAGAATTCATATAAGTAAAAAGTTGTTTTTTCCTTATAGATGCTATGAATACCCAAGTGCATGATACTACAGGAGCATCTCCATATGAACTTGTGTTTGGTCAAAAAGCCCAAAGTATCATCTTCCCAACACAGCAAAGTGCAATTGTGTTAGAGGAAGACTTGGCCGATGAAGGGATTGATGTTGGTTTTTCATCAGAAGCGAAGCAAGCAACAGTCATGAGCCCAGCGCATCAGCAAGCATTTCCAACAGAAGAGGAAGCAAAGATAGGTGCAGAGGATGCCCAGTGCTCAAAGAGCTCTTCACATCAAGTGTCTGTGACAAAGAATGTAGTCAATGGAGCCAAGGACACCCAGCATGCTGATGTTTGGCAGAAAGTGAAACAATTGAAAGAGAGCTACTTGAAGAGAATGACGAATCTGCTATAGATGAAGTCAAGTTAAATGGGGATCACAGGAATAGTGTACAAGAAAATGCACTTTCCACTTTGCTGAAGCATAAAGAGGTTAAAAATTATTGATTGTTATTTGATTTTAATCAGATTTAGCGTGATGTTTGTTTTCATTCTTATAGATCAGAATCAAAGCTGACAAAAAGTACCTTACTTCTGCTAAGAAGATGGCAGAAAGATACAACAAACAACACAGGACATTTTCATTTGTGATTGGTGAAAGTGTGTCAGTCAGAATTCCTCGTATTGATCGAGCCAGTTCCGACCTATCTCGCTTGCCTTGTGTTGTTGTTGAAATTGTCGGAGGAGACCAGAGCCTTTACAGATTGAGGTATATTGTTTTCAATTGTGTTACTTTTGCGAGTTACTTTGTGAATTCATCATCCTATGTGTTCAACTTCAGATGCCAACATGGAGTTTTGAATGTCTGCTACACTGCTGGAGAACTCGAGAAATACAACGGATCTGGAATGTGCGAAGTAGAGAATTGGCAAAAATCAGCCTTTTATCTCATTAAGAGAAGCAGCTAGGAAACAAGCACCTTGGAATCATTTTGTGACCAATGCTTGGAAGTGTACGACCGGCTGCCTAAATCGCAAGTGTCAGTGTGTAAGGAAAAATATAAGCTGTAGCACCTACTGCCACAAATCGTCACCATGTTCAAACTGTCCAACGTACGTTTTTTTTTTGTTTAAATTTAAATTGATCAAAATGTACCATGTACCAAAAAATTTTCAGCAGTGTAACTCGCAAGATTATTGAAGATGTTCACACTGCCATTTGTGATGTAGATTTTGGCCCTTGGATCAAATTTTGCGTCCATATTCAAGGTAAGTCTAAACGCAAAATTGTGCATTACATGCAGTATCTCATTTGTATGTGATGATATAAATGACTTTTTAGGTAGTAAGGAACTGAAAGATGAACTGCTCTCATCACAGAGATTGGATTTATGGAGATCAGGCAGTACAATGTATAACCGCAGTTGCAGAGAGGATGAAGACTTAGATGTACATGTAAGCATCGTGAACTGTAATTGTTTTTTGCATGTGTTGTAGTTAATAACACAACCCAACCTTCACTGCAGCTTTCCAAATACATTCATGACTCAACGGAGTATGGATTGTATGTGAACACTCACGTATCACTTTGGCTTCATTCTCGGAGTTTTGACAAAAAGCCATCGCTTGTGCAAGCCTTGAATTGGGATTTGTCATAGTTAATGAAGATATACATACACAGTTTGATGCTTTTGTTTCATCCATGCCATTACTTTCCCAAGGCTGCTACCTGCAGTGTGGTCCATTGCTGCTGTACTGGAATACGCACATGAGGCCTATTCCCGCCACCGTTGTGCAATTGTTTGGAGATGAATACCTCTTCCTTCATTATGCGGATGTGGATACTCTATGTGAATGGGTTTTCAAAGCAAGAGAAGAATTTGAGAAACATGATGAATCTGCAGAAGACACTGCTGAACATCCTGTGGAGTCTGAGTTGGAGGAGGGCAGGAAGACTAAGCGCAAATGCACCTCAAGGAAGCCAAAGCTCTGGATGAAATTTGGTGAATTTCAATTGTATGAAGCAGACAGGTAACATTGTAAAAATACGTGGGTGATTATATAAAACATTTATATCATCCTTTTTTGTTCAGATCTATTCTTGAAAACAACCAATCCTGGTTGAATGACAACATCATAAATGCTGCGCAAACCCTCCTAAAGAGCAAGTATGGTACACCAGGTCTCCAGAATACAGTACTTGCCGCAGCACTCCAGGGCTGTATAGTAGGTGGAGAAGAGTATGTGCAAGTGTTGAATTCTGGTGGAAACCATTGGCTTACCATATCTACTATCGGTTGTCCCTACTCTACAGTCAACATATATGACAGCATGTGTTGCACTCTACCAAGTACCACACAAAAGCAGATATGTGCACTGCTTATGACCCATGAACCATATGTAACCCTGCATTTCATCAATGTCGACAAGCAGAATAATGCCAATGACTGTGGTTTTTATGCATTAGCATTTTGTGCAGCTCTCTGTTCCAGAGATAATCCACAACACATCACCTTCTCTAACACTGACATGAGAAAGCATGTGTTGCATTGCTTGATGCAAAATGAAATGGAACCTTTTAATGGTAAGATGTTAAAAAGAAAGAAGAGGGTAAAGGAGACACAGCTACTTGAAATCATCTGTACATGTCGGAGCATAGAGGATGGTAATATGGTGGAATGCGACGTTTGCAAGGAATGGTTCCATCAAGGGTGTATAACTGTACCAGAAAATGTTTGGAACACGCCTTCAACACCATGGATGTGTGATTCATGCAAGGATAGTTAAATGTACTCAAGGAACTTGCCTTTTTAGATCTGTTTTTTGTTTGCGCTCGTCGTTATTTTAATTTGCTGCATGCTATTTATTTCTCTGAATCTATACACTGTTAACTGATTCAAAACCGGTCAACCCGCTTTAAAACGGGCCGGTCAGTTTTGCATATTGGTTTTAAAATCGGTTGACCCATTTTAGAACCGGTTGACCGGCTTTAAAACCGGTCAACCCGCTTTAAAACGGGTCAGTTTTGCATATTGGTTTTAAAATCGGTCGACCCATTTTACAACCGGTTGACCGGCTTTAAAACCGGTCGACCGGCTTTAAAACGGGCGACCCGTTTTAAAACGGGCGACCCGTTTTAAAACGGGTCAGGTTTTAAATTGGGCCGTAACATATATACATCTAATACACGTATAGTATAATTACCATTACTGAACTGCTCAAATGAAAATGACTCATTTGAAATTCACACGGAAAAGCATTATATTTTGTTATACAAGCAATAGAGAGAGAGGGAGAGAAAGAGCTAGAGAGAGAGAGAGAGAGAGAGAGAGAGAGAGAGAGAGAGAGAGAGAGAGACATTCTGCATGCCTCACAAATCACTTCCGAAATAATAGCTATATTCAGTACCAAGTTTTTCAAGACGCATCATTAATAGCTTCCCACCAGATTTTACACCAGAGTACATATGAATTTAGAGAAAAAAAATCGAAGCTATAAAAATTGAAAACACGTGCATGCATACAATATTGAGTTTTCATGCACGAGGCCTTATACTAGTTTGCCAAGGTCGATTTCAATACTGAGCCAGCCTCCGCGCGTTCGAGCGATCAGCACGAATGAAGGGACTGGCAAATCTGAGTGGGGTTGGTGACTTTCTTAGCTACATGGCCAGCAATCACTTTACAGGAGCCGATCAATAGTCCAGAGCACACCCCTGCATAAAGATGAGAACACTGATAAGCGACATTCACGATGGAGTCACATGAGGTTGCTTACATGACAACGGATCTTCTGGGCCTAAGCCAACCGCATTACAAGCTGCATGCGTTATTGCATGAAGGAAATAAAATGGCCATGCAGTCACTTAAGCACATGAATTTGCATGCGCGCGAACGTACCGGCGACAGCTGCAGCCTTAAAAAGGAATGAGCAGCCGTATTTGGCGATTTTGGGAATGGCAAAACCAACGGCTTTAACGCAGAAATTGCACGGTAACTGTTAACCGCCATCGAAAATAAATCATAATGTAATTTGCTTGCGTACACGTATATTTTATAGTAGGAATCTTACTACTTTAGCTGCATACAGATCGTCTATGTCTTTCACGCCTGTGGGAGTCAGAAATTTTTGTGCCAGAAAAATGTTTAGCAATTCAGCCGCTTCCTAAGTAGATAACGATATGAATCCATATCTATGAAAGGGAGGCTGATACGGTACCTGCTGGCTGATGTATTCATCTTCCTCTGAGCTATCGGCGCCCATTTTCGTTTCCAAATCCATATCGGACAGTTCAAAATTCTGGAAATGAATCTGTTAAGGATTTGTAGCAACAAACCCGCCTTAATCATTTACGGAGTCATCGTAGGCCTGGGGACGAGCCGCGGCCGCTACGGCCAGCAAAGTAGCAAATAGGGCCAATCCTTTGAGCATCCTCCTCGAGTATATAGACAGTGAACAGAGTGTGCCTTTGTGAAGAGAACGCGCTTTATATACACCGCAAGGGGAGAAGGGGCGTTGGGGGTTGCCACCGCAGACATTTACGCTTTAGCAGTATAGTTATTGAATTGATTGTAATTAACATTCCTCTGTTGCCTCATTTTATTGATTTTGAACAATTCTACTTTAGTTATTCCAGTGTTAATCGGTTAACTGGTGCATAAAACAGTACTTACTGTCAGAGTGAACTAACCTCACATCGCCAGGATGTCAGAGGCACAAGGCACCCTTAGGTCACCATGGTAGCTGTACTGTAAGAGACTAAAAAGAGACAATGCGTAACCACGAACCCCTATGGGATATTACACCTACACACCTACACAACAGGGACATACTTACACACTCTTCAGGGACACCTACACACCTATGCACCAAGGACACGCCTACGCACAGGGACACACCTACACACAGGGACACACCTACACACAGGGACACACCAGAGAGACACACGTACACACTGATGAGGACTGACATGTGTGGACTAAAAAGTGTGTGTGGTGTGAACTACAGTGTCATTTGTGGTGTGTAGACTATATAGGACAGTGTGCATGTGGATGAGTGGATGTGTGGGTGTGGTGAGGACTCTGGACTGAACAGTGTGTGTACATGTGTGGACTAAAATTTGTGTGGTGTGCTGTGTGGGCTATATAGACAGTATGTGTGGTGCGTGTTTGTGGTTGGTTAGGGCTGAACAGTGTGTAGATTAAAAAGTTTTTGTGGTGTAGGATGTGGACTAAATTATATGTGATGTGTGGGATAAACAGATTGTGTGGTGTGAACTAAGATATATATATTTTTATGTACTAACTGAACAGTATGTCTGTGTGTGGATTGAACAGTGCATGTATGGTGTAGCTGAAAATGTGTGCATGTGTGCATGTGTGCACGAATGGTGTATGAGTATGTGTGTCGATTTATTAGTGTGTGTGTGTGTGTGTGTGGGAAAAAAGCCACGGTATGTACTAACCTTTGTTGTAGTTCTAAAGAACTTTTGATACGATGGCGTATACTCTCGGGCGAGCGCTTGTCTGGGCCCCAGACCAAATACTTCTCCGTTAGCCTGGTGCCGAGAAAAACAGGCACCAGGCTCTAAATATTTTGTTTTACGGTAACCCTTAGCGACCGTACAACAAAACACATGTCCTGTCATGTTCAATAACTCTTTGGACGCCATGCAAGTTAATACATATGAATTCATGCATACTGATGCACATAATCGTTAAATTATATGGATTTTACCATGACAATGTAAATAAAAACCTTCATGATGCATGCATGCATGCAGATAGTTGCTACACTTGTAAAGTTACTGGTACATGACATGATTGGCAAAAAAAAAACACATTATTCAGATGACTGCACTAATTCGGCACTCCATTTATTTACTCCAAGAACAGGAATCACTAATCCATCACTCCAATTATTTACTCCAAGAACCGGAATGTGTAGCCCACGTATAAATGCCAGATCACTCCATCTCCATCTGCCTTTAGCCACTTCATAATTGGGTTGTTACAACACAAGATGCGCTTACACCCCCAGTGCCCCACTTCAGTATAGGTTTATGGATTCAGCATCTACACGCTGGTTACATGCATGTTAGTATATTGCACTGAATTGCATGCATGCATGTATATTTTGCCAGGAGTTCAGTAATGGTAATTACTATATGCATGCATGAATCGGTCTTGCATTGCCCAGCGTTTAAGACTTCTACCGCGGTACATTAATATTGTCGGTATAAGCAAATATATAAATTGTTGAGGAGACCATACATGCATAGATCCTCAAATGCTGAACATGCTAATGGTCAACGCAATATAATTAGCACTACAATCGCTACATTTGTACAGGAAAGAGGCGGGTGGGATTACAGGGGAGATGATATAGTGGATGGGGTGGAGTTCGTGCCCAGATCATAATGCGCCTGGATTACCTTGACTTGGCTTTGCATGCATCGGTGCTTACATTTTATGCTGTGTAGTATGCAAAGTAACTGGAAACTGATTAATGCATTCTCCATAACCATCCATATCTGCAAACGACAGTGTTTGTATTAGCGGCCTGTTAATACTGCTTAGTTATAACTCTAAAAGCTATGACACCGTCCTCATTTGCACGCGCCCGAATCAGTGCACGCCTCTTTGATAATACATGTATATGACGCGTACCTGAACACAAAACAGGCATAGCAAATAATGTATGTGGGTCAGACAAGGGCTGAACATCCTTTCTAGGTGCTAATGAGTAATGGGCATATATAGGAATTATTATTAATATAGATTCTCAACTGTATAGTAACACAAGGGCTGAACATCCTCTCTAGGCTTAGTCTAAGGTGCTAATGGGCATGTGGGGGGTGTTATTTAATACGCAACACAATTAGCACTACAATCGCTATTTGGTCTACTTGCGGACTCATTTGTACAGGAAAGAGGCAGGTTGGACTATATAGCGGATGGGGTGGAGTTCGTGCCCAGATAGGTACTTGGATATTTTTTTCAAATTGATATTTTTGCAACAATTCGCATGGTTCTAAAAAGAGTAAAAAATGTGCATTCCAACGGTATATTACTTATCATATCATCTTTTTTCATTCGGTCAATACGGCAGCATAAAGCGGTACTTTTGAATGTATGGAATTGAATGACCGCGCAAAAAAAAACTGTGCCGGTTTAACTTATATTCGCTACATTGATCTTACCAAATATGCTACTGCAGCCAAATATATAAGGAGTAACTGCCACACATACCTGCATATAAAAATCCTTTTTAGAAGGTACTACAGCCGATATTATGCATAAAATCATGCCAAATATGCAGGCTGCTCATGGTAGCGATATAGAAATATATAGCCAAATGTACATATATCATGTTCTCGGAAACAAAATTTTACCATTCAATGAAAAAGGCATTTCACATGTCAGGAAAATCAACAAAAATAATATTTCCAGTAATACAGCTGTAATATGCATATTTTTTCATCTTCCCCTGCTTCCTCGATGTCTTCCTGTGTCCAGTAACAGTTGGTGGCTTTGGGAACTTTATCAGTACTTTTCACTGAAATAACGTGTCTATAATGCAGAATATTTTGTTTTTGCTCAGCAACTCTGTCGGTTAAGGTATTTTTGAAATAGTTAAGTATTGTTGACCTTACATATAAAACTGAATTCTGCAACTGAATACAGAAATCATATGAGTCAAGCTATATCACTGATGTGAAACATAGTCTTCTGTTTGACCAGAGGCTGTAGCACCTAATTGCAGTACATACGAAGTTACTGGCACAGTGTGCACACTGATATGGAGGTCATTGATGTCCCATGCATCAACTGTTGTTGAGTCCCATGAAAGAGTGAGATTTTTATTTGCATACATTACTTCACTTACCTGAATATCACTGATGATCCCTAATTTACACATTGATATACTGTACTACTATGAGGAAGACTATCAATAGTTGTACCCACCAATTCAAAAAGTATTGCGCTAACTATCAATAGTTGTACCCACCAATTCAAAAAGTATTGCGCTAATCACATTACACACATGTGTTATGGGTGCTCCATATTGGAGGCAATAGTAAATAGCCTTGCAGCAAGCAGTGCTATATGTCTTGCTATCATTTCTGGTCATGATGATATTTGAGCCTGATAATCGATGTAGCAATTCTTCATTACTTACATGTAATTCTATGTTTTGAACCAAATCAGTGATTTTGTTTTGCAAATCTCCTCTGTGTTATCTTACATCCCTTGTGTACAGACAGCAAATTTTTATATTTACAATAAACTGCCGGTATGTGCCACTTATGAATTTTTTAATTTAGCTGTTTTATTAATTTTAAGTTTAATCAGTTCTTAACATAAGGTGGATTGCACATTACATTTATCCAGCTCTGTATTCAAAACTGGTAGAGGAACAGCTACATTTTCAGCTGTGTCAACAGACACTATAAACTGCTCATTGAGAAAACCTGTACTTCAGCCCAACACCTTGTAAAATTTTGACATTATGACGTATTGCCCACCGCAACACATCAGGTGTAGTGTTGAGACTGCTTCCAGCAGAGTGCTCAAGAATTATACGATACTTCGTGCATTTTCTAAACGTTGGGATGCTATGTTAGTGTGGATGTAAAAACACCAAGCCCCTTTCGTATCACGGGTGCTTACAGTTAGTTACGTTCATTAAATGTAATTCTTAAAATGGTAAAAAAAAATTCTTTTCAAATCATCAGCAACAGTCTTCATTATCCATGCAAGTACACACAGAAGTGTTGAATAAAAATATAGAATTTCATAAACATAGTATTAAAATACGAATAATAAGCTCACATTGCATGTTGCTATGACAAATTTTGATTAAATTGGTTTGATTGATAAGTGCACTGCGCTAAATCAGAATCTCGAGATATGCAAGGCGCTTTTACTACATAAGCAGCAGAGTCTGAAAATAATCTAGCTAAAGAACCCACGGCAACGATAAGGTGCGTTTTATATAGAACACCTCTTTAACACTCTCTACCTACGTAAAAAAAAGTGAAAAACATATCCTTGTAACATTAAGGCAAATAAGTATGACGTCCCACTGTCATAAAAGCTATTAGCTTTCACGATAATCGCGTACCTTAAACCATATGAAGCCGTTCGTGGAGGCTTCGAGACAACACCCTGCGCATCGTCTGATTGCCCTCATACTTAAATGAGTAATGCAACTAGGTGTCCTAAATGCCTTCATATGTATTTCATGGAACCCATTCAATGCGCTACAAAATTCTATAACCAGCAAGCCATACCCTTTTTTGACACGCCCACAACTTACTACTGCGAATCATTTCACCGTATACAACGAATAGCAAATGCTAAAAGAAGCCATGGGCTACCTTTATAGAATATAGCAAGCATAACAGAACTCGAAACCAGCACAAACAATCGATCGCCACAAATCAATCCTCTCCGGCAGTCTAAAATTACGGCACAATTTTTGGGAGACAATTTTTTACGGTAGTTACGTGATTTATCCAAGTACCTAGCCCAGATCATAATGCGCCTGGATTACCTTGACTTGGCTTTGCATGCATCGGTGCTTACATTTTATGCTGTGTAGTATTAATCCATTGCCTATCGCGGCAGTACAAGCTGCGTTATTAAAGGAAATCAGTGCAAAAGAATTAATTAACATGCATGGATTCGTACATATAAGCACGCGAACGTGTACCGCCGACAGCTGCAACCGAAGGAATACATGAGTCCTGCACAAATGAGTCTGTAGACTAAATAGCGATTGTAATGTGGCTAACACTCTTGTGTGCATGTATGGTCTCCTCAACAATTTATTATGAATGTACCGCGGTAGAAGTCTTAAACGCTGGGCAATGCAAGACCGATTCATGCATGTATATACATCTAATACATGTATAGTAATTACCATTACTGAACTGCTCAAATGAAAATGACTCATTTGAAATTCACACGGAAAAGCATTATATTTTGTTATATAAGCAATAGAGAGAGAGAGGGAGAGAAAGAGCTAGAGAGAGAGAGAGAGAGAGAGAGAGAGAGAGAGAGAGAGAGAGAGAGAGAGAGAGAGAGAGAGAGAGAGAGAGAGAGAGAGAGAGAGAGAGAGAGAGAGAGAGAGAGAGAGAGAGAGAGAGAGAGAGAGAGAGAGAGAGAGAGAGAGAGAGAGAGAGAGAGAGAGAGAGAGAGAGAGAGAGAGAGAGAGAGAGAGAGAGAGAGAGAGAGAGAGAGAGAGAGAGAGAGAGAGAGAGAGAGACATTCTGCATGCCTCACAAATCACTTCCGAAATAATAGCTATATTCAGTACCAAGTTTTTCAAGACGCATCATTAATAGCTTCCCACCAGATTTTACACGAGAGTACATATGAATTTAGAGGGAAAAGAATCGCCGCTATAAAAATTGAAAACACGTGCAAGCATACAATATTGAGTTTTCATGCACGAGGCCTTATACTAATTTGCCAAGGTCGATTTCAATACTGAGCCAGCCTCCGCGCGTTCGAGCGATCAGCACGAATGAAGCGACTGCATGGGCATGGCATGGCAAATCTTAGCGGGGTTGGTGACTTTCTTAGCTACTTGGCCAGCAATCACTTTACAGGAGCCGACCAAGAGTCCAGAGCACACCCGGCCCCTGCATAAAGATGAGAATACTGATAAGCGACATTCACGATGGAGACACTTGAGGTTGCTTACATGACAACGGATCTTCTGGGCCTAAGCCAACCGCATTACAAGCTGCATGCGTTATTGCATAAAGGAAATAAAATGACCAGTCACTAAAGCACATGAATTTGCATGCGCGCGAACGTACCGGCGACAGCTGTAGCCTCCACTTTTCCCGCTCGATTCGCGCCAATGATTTTGGCAAATCGCGTCCCGGGGACACGGTTGTATGCGGCTGGAAACTAAGTCAACAATTAGATCATTTACGGTATTACCATATATTTCTTAACTGATGGCTCATTATAGACATCTGATGTTTAAAAGCAAACCATAACTCACCAGAACTAGCAAATCAAACACTGAAAACGAACTCAAACACTGCATTCCTTTTCCTGTCATGTCCAGTCAATGCGCACAATTGAAATTCCACATAGATAGCATGCGCATACCGTTTAGCAAGGTCACGCGATACGTATTTAGAAGGAGGGCGTTACTAAATGCGACGACGTAGCCTTTGGTGACTGAACTGGAAGGTATGAGTACTACAGCGATGCTCAGGAGGCATGCGGCTACCAGAATTTACTAACCTGAAGTGGCAACGCATTTTCTGTCACCACGAACAAGCTGAGCGTATTGCATGAATAATCGACGTACGTTTGTGGTTTTGCCCTAGGTATGGATTACAATTTCCATACATTGCAGAGTGTGTGTGCAGAGGCTAACGAAGTACAGGGCAAAGAAAAGAACCAGCTCTGAGTGCATAGCATTCTCAGCTGAGCTGAAAATAGCTTTTGACATTGACACATCTGGGGATGATGTAACCCTGAGATGTTCTGCATGCAATGTAAGCTGGGTATATAGAGAACCATCTGTGCCATCACAAAGTGAGTGCATCACAAATGTATAGTGATGCTATTTGAGTGGCAATAAAGGAGCTGAAGTGTGCACTGTGCTCCAACACCCTCTCACAGCCACTGGAACTGCTGTGTGGTACACTGGTGTGCTCCAAATGCCTCCGGGAGTGGATAGCAGCATATGATGCTGTGAACCGTCCATGCTGCTCAGAGGACGGATAGTCCTCTGCTGCTCAGAGATGGTCCCATGTTGCTCAGTAATGGTCCCATGCTGCCCAGAGGATGGTCCCATGCTACCCAGAGGATGATCCCCTGCTGCTCAGAGGATGGTTCCCTGCTGATCAGAGGATGATCCCATGCTGCTCAGAGGACGGTCCCATGCTGCCCAGAGGATGATCCCCTGCTGCTCAGAGGATGGTTCCCTGCTGATCAGAGGATGATCTCCTGCTGCTCAGAGGATGATCCCCTGCTGCTCAGAGGACAGTCCCATGCTGCTCAGAGGACGGTCCCCTGCTGATCAGAGGATGGTCCCATGCTGCTCAGAGGATGGCCCCCTGCTGCTCAGAGGACGGTCCCCTGCTGCTCAGAGGATGGTCCCATGCTGCCCAGAGGATGATCCCCTGTTGCTCAGAGGATGATCCCCTGCTGCTCAGAGGACAGTCCCATGCTGCTCAGAGGACGGTCCCCTGCTGATCAGAGGATGGTCCCCTGCTGATCAGAGGATGGTCCCATGCTGCCCAGAGGATGATCCTCTGCTGCTCAGAGGATGATCCCCTGCTGCTCAGAGGATGATCTACTGCTGCTCAGAGGATGATCCCCTGCCGCTCAGAGGACAGTCCCATGCTGCTCAGAGGACGGTCCCCTGCTGATCAGAGGATGGTCCCCTGCTGCTCCGAGGATGATCCCCTGCTACTCAGAGGATGGTCCCCTGCTGCTCAGAGGATGATCCCCTGCTGCCCAGAGGAAAATCCCCTGCTGCTCAGAGGACGGTCACCAGGATGGTCCCCTAGTCAGACTATCATCAAGTGTGATAATGCTGCTGTCAGATGTTCTGGAGCACTGTATACAGACTGCAGCAGGGATATTAAGGATGGTGACTATGAAGAGCATGAGTGTGCACCAACACTTACACCTGAGGAGGAGAAGTAAGCAGCGAGTTTTCTGAAGAGGGTAATCTCTACCAGCTAGTCCTGACAAAGCCATCATACAACTTGCTACAGGGGAAGCAGTTAAGTGAATGTCAATGACTTGTACAGAGGTTACATAATATATACACTCACTTCTGCCAATGACATTCGTGCATGTCACCAGAGCTAAACTACAGCTGCCTACTCATCATGGACTAAAGTTCAGGTACATGTATTGCCGGCGATTAAGGCTGGGCTTGCCATACCTTGGAATACACTGAGGCTTCTAAGGCGGTGTGTCACAACATACAGCAAAGGCTCAATTCTAACTCACTGGTGTTTCAGGTGGCTCAAATCATCAGGAATCTGTCTGGCTGGTGAGGAAAGGATGCACCACATATCTAGCCAAATTGTTGGCGATAACCCCAAAGGAGAAACAGCCCCCTTTTCAGGGGCCAAGTCAATTCATGTAAAATTCTTGGCTTGACATTTGCTCCAATCCACAACCACATGCAGAACCTGATGCGCATTGTGCAAGAACACTTACTAAGTATTGAGCCACAATTGGTAGCTGCCATCCCCCCTCCAGCCAATAAATAATAATTCAGTTCAAGCTCAATCTATTTACATACGAGCATGGAGTCAAATTTAGACCAAAAGAAATGTAAGGCTATATTTTAAACGCTCTGTTAAAACCCACTTCATTGCGCAATTATTCATTCCTCCACCCCCAAAAAGACACCAAAATGGTGGATTTTCAAAGGCTAGAAATCTACTTCAGAAAATGCGTTGCCACTAACCTGTACCAATAAACGACAGAACAAACAACTAACTTTACCGTGATAGCTTTGGCATGTTCCAATTCAGTCACCGAGCGTCGTTGTAGTTTTTTGAACACATGTAGTCGGTGATCGCCGTGCGTAAGTCGATAGGTTTGAAGTACCAGAGCCGACAGTTGGCAACACCAGGCCACGTGATTTTTGCTTACAATATAGTTCAAAGGTGTTTATCACTGCTAGTATGGCTTTTAGGTGTTGATTACGTTTTATGTACCCCGTGCACAGCTGGTTCTAAAAGGCATCGGTTGTCAGGTTCGTTGCTATGGGTGTACGTAACCATTTCAATTTTTCGGGGCGTAGGGCTTAGTTTCCACGCGTTCAATGAGAGCAGACCACCGTGGGGAGGCGGTAGTTACATCATTGGCGCGAATCGAGCGGGAAAAAGTGCACGTAGTTTTTTCAACGTATCTCCGTAGCGGATGGCATAAAAATTAACGAACAGAACATATAGATAGGTATAGGACCCCTCTACCTACAAACCGAATTTGAAGCGATTTGATTACGCCTGCAGAAAGTTATATTGGGTTTGAACCAGGTGGGGTATCGAACGTTGCAATGCTGGTCCGGAGCAAGTGCAGGACACCAAAATGTATTTTACCATAGAGCAATGGTGTAGTATGAAGTGTTGAAAATAGGAATTCGATAGCCTTTACCGTTCGGACGATATAGCGATTCAAACGTTACAACACGATTATTTTATAATGTTTCACGGATACTGTCCCATTTCCTAATATGGTGTTGTATTATTGACGTTAAAATAATAATAACAATAATGCTCCCGTCTTCCCAAGCTGACTGCAGCAGGACCATCTGGGATTCAAATATAGCATCTCATAGATGCTGCTGGAATCCAGTTACCATCATCATTCAGTTCTCTGCTCCTATAGGTGTGATCACCGACCCAGCTTGAGCTGGGTATAATCTAACTACTTTAAAATAGGGCAAACCAGATTCCCCTGATGTAAGACCCATTGCTTTTGGAGAGGTGTTAAGACATGTTATGAGCAAGTGTCTCTTTGCCATAACACAAAAAAGTGTTGCATCCTTTCAGTGTGGTCCTTCTGGGAATGAAAGCATTGTACACGCATGCCCTTTGTCAGACCATTGACTACCACTGGAATTTTTAGTCCGCAAAGTAGATCTAAAGAATGCTGAATTCAACCTTGTGTCTCATCAAGCACTTCTGGATTTGTGTGCCCCCCCCCCCCCCCCCCCCCCCCCCCCCGTTTCCGTTTCCAAGAGATGCTCCCTTGGATAAAGTGGTGTTATGGTGAGCATCCCTTTCTATATGGCACCCATTGGGTCTTTTGACATTTGAGTTTGGAGTTCAGCAAGGAGACCCACTTGGGCCTTTGCTTTTTTTGCTCCGCGATTTTGCATAAGGTGATTAAGGCTATTGCAGCCACCAGGCCAGACTCCTAATAAAAACCAATGATGTATAGACGATTGTGTTAGTAGGGCAACCCTTGTGTGTTAGTAATGCTCTCAACACCATTTGTGGTATAGGTCCTTCCCTAAGTCTTCACCTCAATCTATCAAAGCATTAGATGCAACGACTTCGGACTATTTCCCCCAAAGATGAAGACTTATTCTTGATATCCCGATCTCTTCAGTATTGGTGATACCCAAACACTGTTCTACCTACCTTTCAACTAAACGTTCTGCAGTTTCCAACCTGCTGACAGCTTGAAAAGGTTGCTTTGCAAGATCCGCATGTAGCTTTAGTGCTGCTGTGTATTTGTGGTGCATGGCTTTTGCAAGCTATCTCACTTAACCCATACCACATCTCCATCATATCACTAGCAACAGATGAACCAGGCTTGTTTGAACGGGATATTTTGAGCTGTCGCTTGAAGTATCTTGTGATTGAGATGCCACCTAAAGCCAAAGAGCAAGCTCAACTGAGCCTTAATTCGACATGGTGGGCTGCATGAGCATTAGGTCACTTGGCACTTGCCCACCACTTCTCTTCAGCATACATTGCCTCTGTCAGCAGCACTGGCTATGCCTCGATCATCAATAGTAACCTATCACATGCATTAGTAATGCTATAGTATAAGCTCCAATGATTCCTTGTCCATTGATGAAGTTGCTGACCACCCATATCAACAGCATGCGCAACGTCTCTCCTCTAAATTAGAAGTGCAATGTTCAATCAGTTTCTCAACAACAGTTCTGCAGCTGATAAAGCAAGACTTCTGTCAGTGTCCTATGCACATGCATCTTCGTGGCTGTTGGCAGCCCCATCTCCTGGCCTAGCCTATAGGATTCCTAGATCCTTAATCTTTAATCTGCGTGAAACGATCCTGAATTCAGGATCGGTAAAATCCTGAATTCAGGATAGTGAGTTCTTCCGTTTATAACAACCATTGCTGTGAAAATTAAAATCATTAAAACATAGAAGCTGTTTGTTTCAACAATGGTGCACACATTGTATAGCATGGAATAATTTTTATCATCTAGATAGCAGCCCAAACTTCAAGGATGCATAAACACGTTCGTTGCTCCCGCGTACATAAATTAAATGATTAGCAATTTATAGTTTGTCATGCTTACAAAGAGCATTGAACATATCAGTTTTACTCCTTTTCACTACTTATTGGTGGTAGCACCTCCAGACTCTTGGTAGAAGTTGTATTTTTATCAAACTTGTACACAAAATAATATAAAAGTGTAATTTATTATCACTGTCCGAGCATCCGCCCCTTCTTTTTATGTCCCAACAGTACTGGTGACAGCATTCCTACCAATGCCAGGCATTTCTGCATCGCTCTCAACGACAGAAATGCTTCTTTTTTTTTTTTTTTTGCAGAGGCTAACCATCGTACCACCCGCTCTGACTCGCTTCGCTTAGTCCGCCTTGAGTTAATTCGATGCTCGTACCTCCTGTGTCCCATATTGTTGAATTTGCTTATATGGCTCTCCTAGTCTCCTTACAGGTCTTAGTAACAGTTTCTATCTTGAAAGTAAGCTTCCTGCTTAAACAGTTTTTTTGAATGACTAAATTGGATAGCGCTGTTTAGATGAAAGCCTACAGAAGCTAAATATTAAAAAAAAAATCATCAATACCGTTCGAATTTATGTCGCGTAATGTCATCCTTAATTCAGGATTTCCATCCTGAATTAAGGATGAAAACATGCTTGATTCGCAGTATCGGATCGGGGGGGGGGGGGGGGGGGGGTTGGGGAGGAAAAATTCCCCGGTCATCATGAATAATATTATTTGGCAGTCTGATTATGGGCCCGTATAACGCTTCAAATGGAGCACTTTACCAAGGATATGTATGGATCGGAAACGCTTAACTACCTCAGTTCGACGAGGGGCAATTGGGGGGACAGCTTGGGACCTCGTATCCTAGGACTATGACTTAGGACAGACTAAAAACGCGTTTGAAGTCCATCACAAGGCAGAAGGTGCTAGTGCAGCGTTAGCTGCTTGTCAGTTGAGATGATTGAGTCATGATTCTGATTCAGAAGATGAAGACGAGATTGTTGAAGAAAGCAACAGCTAGTGATCAGTTACACAATCGTTATGAACCTGCATATTTCTTTCAAAAAATGCGCATTTGATTGAATAGCATGTTTTACAAGCCCCCAACACACACACACACACACACACACACACACACACACACACACACACACACACACACACACACACACACACACACACACACACACACACACACACACACACACACACACACACACACACACACACACACACACACACACACACACACACACACACACACACACACACACACACACACACACACACACACACACACACACACACTCACACACACACACACACACACACACACACACACATCTCACTGTTGGAGGACCTTGTTCAAATATACAATGCAGTTGTGATTTGCATGTGAATACCAGAATGTGGGCATGTTAAAAATTAAATTCTGACATAATGAGCGCGTGACCAGTTATTTCCAATACGTTTGCTCACATACAGGCACACGCCTTCTCGAAACTCTCAAAATGTGCACAAAGTTTGTCAAAAATTTTTCTACACCTTCTAGTTTCAAACAAATTTGTCCGCGGGTATCAGTTAGGGTATCGTTCGGCAATGTATAGCAAATTTCCGACATAGACATGTACACATGTAATGCCTAATGGCGACTTTTAGCACGAGACGCTGGAACTCAACAGAATGGAAGGCTAACTGCAATTTTTACTTTAGGACCCAGTGGGACAATATGAACAACATTTTGTATCTGAGTATGAAATAAATAGCTCGTAGCGAAAATCGTTGCGATGATCATACATACAGTGTTCCACACTTAAAGCTTCCAAATCCAAAAAATTTGGTTTTTTGCTTGTAACTTTTCAACCATATGAGTATAAACAAAAAGGATGGGATATTCAGATTTAGCCATCGTTTCTGAGTAAGATGAACATATTTTTGTTCAATTATTAAGTGTAAACAACAATAGCATATTAATAAATCATAAACGGTTTCAAGTACTATTTTGATCGATAACTCATGAAAGGTAATTAGCTAAGCGTTCAAATTTGGGATTCTAATAGTGCTCTGTGCTATCTTTCTTTCTTATCTGTTCGTTGTCTTAAGTCGCGCCGGTTTTGTAGATCGGTCCAGTTTTGTGATTTTTCGGGGGTACTTAAGCACATGCGATGGTTCGGTCGAATTAGTTTGACTTAAGGTCTGAAAATGAAAACAAATAGTAGCGTAGACCCTATATAATTAGTATATTTTTTATATTTTTTCCCCCACGTATTTGAGTACCCCAAATAGTTTTACAAGTGTGAAAAAGTTCTAAATTCTTGTCATTTTATTTAATTGAGCGTTTTCCTCCGTATTCTGCGATAAATCTGACGTCACGTACAAGCGGCCAAATTAACGTCTTTTATTCGTTCCTTGGAATAGAAAATGGCGTTTGTTGACGATCATTCGGAGTCGATTGCAGCTACCACTGGTACTACGGGTTCTTTTCAGAACCAAACAGACGTAGTGATAGATCAACCCACCTGCTCGATTGTTTGCAGACGAAAGCGAGACATGATGGCTGTTATAGCAGAAGCGGGGGCAAACCAAACCTTTCCATCAAACGACAATGCCAAACGTACCTGCAAAGTGAATTCACTAGCGGCAATTACAGGCTGTTTTACTTCACAGAAGAAACGAATCTCTGATTCAGCGTGTTCAGAAAGCACAATAAACGTAATTTTCAAAAAACACGAAGAGGTGTTCAAGAAAGGGCTGGACTACCTGCTGAGTTTCATTGAACAAAATGCTTCATTTGAGCTGCAAAAAGCGTTAGGTATTGTGCTGATGGGAACTGCCATGAAGGACTGGGGAGAGGGTATATGTGATGCAGCTATCAAAGCCTCACAGGTAAGCGGCTATTCTGATCGTACCATAAGAAGTTGGATGCAGTCATATATGCAAAGTATTTTTAATGTGTTGTCTCATGGCAATGAGGACATTACAAGTAAGGAAGTTGAATACATTCTTTCATCAGAAAGGGGAGAATTTCCTAAATATGAAACACTAGTCCATGACGAAGAGTTTAAAATGCATGCCTGTAGCTACATAAGAAGTAATGCATGCAAGAAGGGAGAACCAAACTTAACAACAGGAATGTTTTCTGAATGGGTTAATAAAGAATACAACCAAAGTATATCTACTGAGACTGCAAGAAGATGGCTCCACTCATTTGGATTTAGTCAAGTTCATCATCAAAAGGGTGTCTATTTTGATGGACATGAAAGACAGGATGTTATTCAGCATAGAAGAGAATTTGTAAGTACTTTATTTGAGCTGGATAAAATAACAATTACAGCAGACAATTTGCATCCAGTTTGTCCAGCTAATGTAAGACCTTTAATTAGAGTAGTGCATGATGAAAGTACCTTCTATGCAAATTGCGACCAGTCATATTATTGGGGTGATAGTCAAACAAGTGTGCTGAAGCAGAAATCCCTTGGAAATTCTATAATGGTGTCTGACTTTATTGATGAATGTGATGGATATATAGAATTTAATGGTAACAAGGCTCGTGTAATGATAGAAGTACATAAAGATGGATATTTCAATAACAATAGTTTAATGATTCAAGTGGAAAATGCTGTAAAAATTTTTGAAGCAAAGTATCCTCATGCACGTGGACTATTTCTTTTTGACAATGCCCCTTCACATAAAAAAGTAGCTGATGATCAACTTGATGCTGAAAAAATGAATGTAGGTGTTGGTGGCAAGCAACCAATTTTAAGAGACACTGTTTGGAATGGTGAAATTCAACACTTGGTACTAGAGGATGGCAGACCTAAGGGAATGAAAATGGTTTTACAGGAGAGAGGAATTGACACTAGGGGAATGAATGCAGACAAGATGAGGAGTACATTGAAAACATTTGATGATTTTCGAGTACAAAAGTCGATTTTAGAAGAGTATATAGAACAACGTGGGCATCTGTGCTTGTTTTTTCCAAAATACCATTGTGAACTAAGTCCAATTGAAAGGGTTTGGTGCCATGCAAAGAAGCATACAAGAGCTTATGCAAATGGAAAGATTAATACATTAAGGAAGATTGTCCCTGAAGGACTGGAAAGCTGTTCCAAAGAACTTATTTATAAATTTTTTAGAAAGTGTAGAGATTATGAGCAAGCTTACAGAAATGGATCAGATGGAAGTGAGGTAGATAAAGTAGTTAAAGTATACAAATCACATAGAAGAGTAAGTACTACTAGCAGTTAAGTTGCAGTTTTTGCTGTGAAAGAGTGCAAGTGCAAGATGACTGAAGTCTGTACTGCTATTGGTGTATATAGTAGAAATTGTGCTTTTATGTCATCATTATCCGGTGTACGTTAATGGTGTTAAGAAGTACATGTAATATTATGCGCGCTATACGCGCAGCGCCGCGTTGTGTGACGTGTACAGGAAATACGTGAAACGTCACTTAATGAGCTTGTATTGAAAAAAGGATGTAATTCGTAAGCTTTTACGCTTTCAAATATTGCTTTACATTATTTGCGCAGATGTGCAGAAAATATTAAAAAATATAGAGATACTACTAGCACTTTATAATCATGTTCCCTAAATTTCAGACCTTAAGTCAAACTAATTCGACCGAACCATCGCATATGCTTAAGTACCCCCGAAAAATCACAAAACTGGACCGATCTATCAAACCGGCTCGACTTAAGACAACGAACAGCTACGAAAGATAGACAGCATACAGCACTATTAGAATCCCAAATTTGAACGCTTAGCTAATTACCTTACGGGAATTATCGATCAAAATAGTACTTGAAACCGTTTATGATTTATTAATATGCTGTTGTTGTTTACACTTAATAATTGAACAAAAATATGTTCATCTTACTCAGAAACGATGGCTAAATCTGAATATCCCATCCTTTTTGTTTATACTCATATGGTTGAAAAGTTACAAGCAAAAAACCAAATTTTTTGGATTTGGAAGCTTTAAGTGTGGAACACTGTATATCAGAATTAGGTCTTTAATCTATGCGATGATAGAGTTGCTATAGCTGTACCCCGGGTACAATAAGCGGGACTCTCCGGTATATGTGTAATGATATATTTAAATCCAAAGATTCCCATACAGCAATCTCTTTCCACCTAACACCAATTTTTCCCTTACAAATGGCCAGTGGAGAGTACAGTAAACATCTGATGAAGGAGACTCTCCACTCAATGTAAAGATCTGTACTAGTGTAATAATGGAGCGTGAAGATATACATGTACGTGTACATTTACATGAACTTTGTCAATACGTACATGTATGTTACCCTCCGATACGTGTTCATGTATATTGTTATTGGTTTGCCTGCAATATGCCCATATGTATGCTATACCTTCCTACATACATGTACATGTACAGCAGAAGGTTTACTTTATCTATTGATCTGAATGATAGTAATGATTGGATTTTGATTGTTATTATGTATCAAAAGTCCTCTTCCTTCACAGCAAAAAAAGTTTAGTGAAACGGCCAACTATATCACTCCAAATCCTGATTCTGAGTGATATAGTAAGCCATTTTGAGTGAAATCCACTAAACTTTTTTTGCTGTGTTGGCTATAAAAGTGAAAAGTAAATTGTGACACATACATGTACAATTTACATTGTAGATGTGGATGAGCAATTGGGCCTACCTAAATTAACACTTAGAAACCATATGCATTTAAATGTACACTTGTATTACCAAATACTGGAATACGTTTACAAGTACAATGTATACATGTATTTCAACAATATAGCGCATTGAGAAAAATACATCGCACTACAAGATTAGCATCATACATGTACATGTACCAATCAAACCAAATAACCAAATGCGAGTTGAAGAAGCAGTACATGAGTGAATATGAATACAAAGAAGATATGTATGTATGCTTGCATGTGCACATGTGTATATTTGCTAATACCTCGTTTACTGTACATGTACATGTGAGGAAGCAACAACTCATGCATATTAATAGTGTACATGTTTTGCAGTTTGAGATATTAGCAATACGTGTACAAGAAATACAATGAAATATGTAATGTATATGTTACGCGCAAAGCGTGGATTTGCGCAATCCCGGGATTGTCCTGCGCAAACCCTGGATCCATGGTTTGTGGTACAAACCATGGATTGGCTGCGCAATCCTGGGATTGCTCGTGCGCAAAGCATGGATCCGGACAATCCTGGGATTGCTCTGCGCAAAGCATAGATCAGACATGTCTGCATGTATAATATATTTAATTAGCGATGGGTAACGAATAATGAGTACATCCACATTACTTTATATCAAATAACATGTGTTTGCAGTACAAATAAAAGGCCTATGGAGTACAAATACAATTGTTCTCTACTGAGGAGACACTGAGCACAATCTTGAAAATGTGGTCAGGGTTCATTACATCTTGACAAGCAGTTCTTCATGTCTTCCTTTGTACAGTTGCTTGGCAAGCGTCCAATAATGCTACCAAATACATTTCCTCTGAGATGTTACTTTTTCCTCACCATCTCCAGTACCTGCAAAAATATATGGAGAGACATCAAGATTTTAATTGGCATTGCGTGTATAAATTACTTAATTTCATGCCAATCAGCCCAAGACTAATTTCCATTGAATAACTATCATTTCTCATTCCTCAAGTCCTAGACTTTGAGGATGCTTGTCTGTCATCAAGAATGGTCAAGTTACCAGGCCAGTTCTTTACAAAATCAGCAATAAAAGTGCCCCCATTGTAATATTTTGGCAAATTTTAATTGATTTGGTGCAAGGTTCCAGCTAGGCCACCTCCTTGCCCCTCTCCTCTGATTGGCTCTGAAGAGCAGGATTGGTCCATACCTATTCAATCACCTTGTAGATAAAATCAGAACTTGAACATGCACTTGAGGCTACAATATAGATTAGTACTTTAAATCCTGATGGATTTTAGTGGCACTGACTAGATTTTGCTGTAGTGTTTTGTAAAGAACTGGCCTGGTGACTCGACCATTCTCGATGACAGACCAGCATCCTCACAAACTGAATATCCACATTCAAAGATACATACATGTAAAATTAACAATGTTCTCTGTACATGCATGAGTAAGAGTTTTTTTTTTTTTTTTTTTTTTGTAACATATGTAATACATGACCTCATTGTTGACACTGTCTTTAAAAAATCTTCCACATACACCATGCAATTTACTAACACGGCTAGCACGGTGGTGTTATAACAGATTTTTTTTTTTAATGACGACGTCACATGTTTCTAATGCTAGCTGGTGAACAGAGCACATCACAGAGTCAGCGTCAAAGTGCAACTTCACCCAAAACTTCAAACGGTCGGTACTAATCCCATTTATAAGCGCGACTTCCCAACAAACTAGCTCCCTGATTTCCTTTTTGAAAAATACGGCTGTACTTCAGTACATACTTTTTAACTTCAAATTTTACGTATCTTGATGAGCCGGCGAGTTACATATTGACAGTACAGATACGACTTTCACCCACTATCGTGATTAGCGGGCGCCCATAAGCTGGATTCAAGCGAAGCCACTGGGCCTTTTAGAACCATCACGAGAAAGTGTTCTATTGAGGGTATCAATCGATCCGCTCTTAATAATGCCTACCACACAATTAACTTACCGTCTTGAAAAGCCCAAATAGGTTGGAGAACAGACAGGACAGACCGACAGGTTATCTCAACTTATCTGTGTGTTCGCTCAACGGCTCTGCCAGGCTCTGGCGTAGTCGATACAACTTTTGTGCCTTCGTTCAATTGAACATTACGAGATAAGCGAGTTGATTGGGTTAAAATAGGGCAATCTCAAGTTTGCGCAAACAAACCATGGATCCAGGGTTTGCGCAGGACAATCCCGGGTTTGCGCAAATCCACGCTTTGCGCATAACATATATAAAAATACAAGCATTGTGATGTTTTGAATAATCAGAATGATTTTTATGAATAACAGTAGTACATGTACTTGTAGCTTCACCAATTTAATATGTATTTGGAAACACATTCCTTTTGGCCAGCAGCTTGATATCAAACACCAATGCAAAATACCTGCATGTGTTCCTTACATTACATAATCATTTCTATCTTACATATACGTGTACGATAGTGATATCTTGCTGGGCTGCTTGCAATTTATTATCATTATTAATTGTTGCAGCTTGACTGTGCATTTACCACATTAAGCAGAGCACACAACCAGCACATAATATTTACATGTACATGTACAAGTACACATAAGTATACGTGTACATGTAAGTGTACATATTTCCACATACATTTGTATACACGTACAAAAGTCCAAGATGGCAAAGGTACATATGTACGTTGCTGCAGTTTGTACATAATGCAGCCAAAAATGCATCACATATATGTATGCCTAGAGTCGATAATGTGCAGCTATCAGGATGCATGGACTCAAGAGTATGAGAATTTAAAAGTAGAAAATAGTGGTTGGAACCATGAATGCATGCATTATATTGAATTCATGTACATATCTTACAGGGTACCCCCTCACATTTCACTCCTGGAGCACCTTGTTCAATTATGCAATGCAGTTGCGAGTGGACGCCGGAATGTACTGTATAATGAGACTAATAAGTTTGCTAACATGCGTACCGGCGCCTTCTCGAAACTCACTTATTTATATAATTTGGCCGCGGATATCAGTTAGAGCTAGTATCTGTATAGCTAAATTCGTTGGGCCCCATGCAGTGCTGCAACAACATGAACAGCATTTTGTAAGAGGATGTATAGATATCTGAATATGCATGAAATATATAGATGATTTCGGTGAGAAGTCGTTTCCTTGGAAACGCGTGACCTAAAACGATGAATAATTGAAGTGGAGGGCAAGGTATACGTGAAATGGTATGGAGGTGTTGTGCTTTTGGCTGTAGAAATCGTGGTGGTCAGCGTTTGGGCCTAGGTTTCTATCGGTTTCAATTCAAAAATGAAGGCAGACTACGAAGGTGGATTCAAGCGGTCCGTAGAGAGGATTGGCAGCCTTCGAAGCACTCGCGAATCTGTGGCGACCATTTTGTGTCATGGTAGTTAGAAGTGTGGAAGTCACAATTGAGTGAGGGAGTCATTTGTTTTTATTGTAGGTAAGCCTGTTGACGAACCCAGTGATGTGGCTATGTCTCTTCACGATTCTCTATCAAGGATGGTATGCAAGAGGAAGTATTTGATCAAAATGATGGCAGTGAAAGCGCGGCAGGCGAAAGCGGGGCAAAGAAGAAAAGGAGAGGTGTGCTTTATATTATCTCTGCTTCAGCTGTAGAGGGTCGTTTGCTAGTTCACGCAGGACTCGCAACAGAGACAGAAATCATCAGTATGGGAGGTTAGGGATGCAGCCCCCATGTGATTGTCTGGAATAGTCACCCCATCTGCACCAATAGCTGGATCTGCTTATGTCTTAGCAACGATGATGAGCATGTGTGCTCCTGCTTTGCCTTTGGCTACAGCCTACAAAAGCTATAGGCCTACATGTACATGACGGAGGACAAAGATGTCTGTTGCCGATCGATTGCTATAAGCCTACTTGCTACATGTATGGACCTAGCTTATCGATTACAGATAGGTCTGTAGACATGTATACCGTGCATTCTTTTAAAAATAAGCTTAACTTAGCAAGCTAGTTCAGTCGGCAACGATCAAGCCAGATGACCGTGCAATAGGCCCTAATCCACGCTTCGTGGGCCTGTTCTGCACTTTTGGTTGCCTTGGCCGAAACACACCACAAACACAGTCCTCACAGAGCCCGATTGAAACTAGTTGTAGGCTTCAAGTTCCCGGGCGATCGATAAAATAGCCAAATATATTGCCATACTTTATACGCTGCCACAACGACATAGCATCGCCGAAACGACAACCATCACCCCTCATGAAAAGGTCATCGCTTGGTGTCAGCCCCACCGACTCCAGTTTTTGTTTGTAACGCTCCTTTCGCTTGAAATCTGCCGATCCATCACGATTTACCATACATCTCAATAATGTTTTGCCCTCCATAAAAATTTCACATGACTCTCACGTGACGCGCGGGTTCTCACCGAAATCATCTATAGCGGCTTATTATAGCCCCGCGTTGCGCAAATTGCTGCGATCATACAAATTTCCGCTTACATCATGGATATTAAATTACCTGGATAGGAAACGAGGTTGCTTTACGGATAAAATACTATTTCAATAATCTATCCGCGTTACGTTCCTTGAAGGGGTGCTCTTACAGTAAGCTTAACGAGTTCTGGCGAACGAAGCTTTAATTATACCTGGTGGGTTGTTTTCAGTGTAGATAAAGTGTTAGTTTAGATACTGGGATATGCCAAACCCAACTTATAAACTTAAGTTTTACGTCAGCTGTTAAAGCTTCCAAGAACGTTTAGTTTTGAGTAATAACGAGATCTCACCAATCCAAGCACGCCGGTGAATTTAAAAACCTCTAAGCAACACCCCAGACCTTCATGCACTGGGATTGAGTGTTTCTATTATTGAGTGTGGAACTTATTGTAGTACGTGGCTTACAGTGCAACGCGGATGGTTTGCCCATATTCGTAGATTACGGAATTGTTTCCTATCCAGGTAATTTAATATCCATGCTACATGCATGTATTCAGTTATGCTACCGACAATAAGCGATATTCCCGGCCGGTGTCTAAACTAATATCTATATATGGTGACACTGACGTGCGCTTTTAATTGTTTAGACGTACATGCACGTCACAACGTAAACATCTGACGTCGTACGCGTCAGCGTGCCACTGATACGCGCAATTAATGTTCCGGATGTGGTGGTAAAGATCACGATCACGGCCCGGTGCGGTAATCACTATGCCACCAAGAGCATGTTTGCATACAGCATACCAGCGCAACGGTAAAGTGGCATGCACAGTTGACATCTACTTCTGCTAGGAACATACCTGCGGTATAATTCACCCGGAAACACGGGAGTGACTGCCGGGGCATACAAATTTAATTTAATTGAAATGTTTATAGTTGCAGTGGAAGTTATAATTATAATTTGTCTCTCAAGGTCGTCAATCGTCATTGCCTGCATGCAGGTATGAAGCACCAGCTACATCCTGATGATGAAGATGACCTCTTTGTGGCCATCAAGAGTGCTACCCCACACTGGAAGGACATTGCCAGAGGACTGAAGATGACCCACGTCCAGACCAAGGACATTAATTATCTCCACCCCGGGGTTGACCCAGCAAAGCGACTACTTCCAGGAGATGCTCCAAAGATGGCTGAAATGGGCCCCTCCAGTTCATCCTGGCTGAGAGGTGTTGTGTAACTTACAAGCTAATGAGAAACCCTCAGTTTGTCATATCAGAATCTTGGCTGATCAAGTTTAGTCATCTACATTATTTTTATTATTCCAATGCAATTTCATACCATGCACAAGACGGCCTATTTAAATTAACGTAACACTGATGTTCAATTTAATAAACTGCTGCAGCAACAGTAGTACAGTAATCCTTTGCACCAATAAGACGTCAGTGGTTCTAAGTTGAGATCATGAATGATGTAACTTTCCATATATATTTTCACCACTCCGTCATCTACCTCAGCTGTGTCATGGGACAGCTGAGGTAAGCCGGCTATTATACATTATTGTGATGTCATGCATGCAGTCACCAGCTTGCACATCTACCTGATACATGCAGCCTCTAAGCAACCATTGTAAGTATTAACATCTCCATAGCTGCCTGGAGCACTACATGTAGTTGCATATGCAGAGAGCACTGTTCATGCATTTATACAATTAATATGACTTGACTTTGAATAAATAAGAGTAATACAGATGACTAAATTAGCCTAGATTCTGATGTAAACTGCACGAGGGTTTCTCACTAGCTTGAAAGCTACACTCTCTGCTCCAACACCTCTCAGGGCTTCAGCTAGGTCTTCAGTTGTGGGCAGAGGATGAACTGGAGGGGCCCATTTCAGCCATCTGTGGAGCATCTCCTGGAAGTAGTCACTTTGCTGGGTCAACCCCGGGGTGGAGATAATGTCCTTGGTCTGGACATGGGTCATCTTCAGTCCTCTGGCAATGTCCTTCCAGTGTGGGGTAGCACTCTTGATGGCCACAAAGAGGTCATCTTCATCGTCAGGATGTAGCTGGTGCTTCGTACCTGCAATGGTCGACGCGTACGGTTGAGACAAATAAAAATATTACTCTCCACTAAACTAATGCTATGACATTTCCCTCACATGTTTCCAGGTGAACGACCGCAGGTGCTCTCTTTGGATCCTTGCAGATGTTCCGAGCAGCAGGAATACCAATGTCAACTGCCATCTTACGCTATTTTACTGTTGCGCTGGCGGTTGTGCGTTACACGCTTTTATATCCTAGCTTCTTACATGACACCGGACATGACAATTTCACAGTGGTATTTAATGACATTCACTAAAATTAAAATTCAGTTTTGTTCATACATATGTACATGTAGATGCCATGTAGTAAGCACATAGTAAGCGATTACGAGCCTGGTTTTATTTTATTACAGTGGGCACTGACATCATTCCCATGGTACATGGTAGGAATATAAAATCATTACGAGCCCCAAAACGCGCATCAGGGTTGCTGCGATATATCGCGGTTAACGGCATAATCGTGGTTAAATTTGACGTACCACGATTACGGTTAACTATAACCTTCACCGCGGTTAAAGTATACAATATTTTACGGAGTACGAATGCGCTGATCACATTATTAAAATAAGGAATACAGAGAATGTCTCCGCATAAACCTTAGGCTGCAGCACATAATTTAACCTTAATTGCTTACGGCTAACCTATAGTACTTGGATATTTTTTTCAAATTGATATTTTTGCAACAATTCGCATGGTTCTAAAACGAGCAAAAAATGTGCATTCCAACGGTATATTACTTATCATATCATCTTTTTTCATTCGGTCAATACGGCAGCATAAAGCGGTACTTTTGAATGTATGGAATTGAATGACCGCGCAAAAAAAAACTGTGCCGGTTTAACTTATATTCGCTACATTGATCTTACCAAATATGCTACTGCAGCCAAATATATAAGGAGTAACTGCCACACATACCTGCATATAAAAATCCTTTTTAGAAGGTACTACAGCCGATATTATGCATAAAATCATGCCAAATATGCAGGCTGCTCATGGTAGCGATATAGAAACATATAGCCAAATGTATATATATCATGTTCTCGGAAACAAAATTTTACCATTCAATGAAAAAGGCATTTCACATGTCAGGAAAATCAACAAAAATAATATTTCCAGTAATACAGCTGTAATATATGCATATTTTTTCATCTTCCCCTTCTTCCTCGATGTCTTCCCATATGGAGAAATCAACGGACACGAAAGTTGCGGTTTGTAAATTTTTGGATTTCATTCCGCGGTACGTTCCATAGAGAATGTATGGCGTTTTTACTAACTTGATTATTATTTACTTAACTAACGGACCTGCAACTTTTGCCACCCTCTAATACTACTCTAAATGATGTTTAAATGTAGGCAATTTCAAATTTTATACCTTGTATCGTCCAAAATTCTGGGACCATTTCTGAAAATATGATATTCCATAGACTTGTACAGAAAATGGAAAAAAATCATGCTAATTAAGATATTCCACTAGTTATAACTAATGAACAGAGAGGGGTTAGAACTTTTGCCACCCTCTGAAACAATTCTACAACTATCCAAATAATATAATATATGAAAAAAAGTGGAAGTTGTCGTGAAGAATTTGGGGACCATTTTTAAAAATAGTAAATCAGTTTTGGTGCAATAAGGCGCCATTTTTAAATGGCGTTTCTATGTGTTGCCATAGATATTTAGTAAAATCAAGGATATTCCATAGTTAAAATATGAGACTAGGACATGCCAGCATTTTGCAAAGCTGGAGTCGAGCAGAGGGCGTGATGGGCCAGGTGCCGCCCCGTGCCGGGGGTAACTACTAGTACATGCCATGGAATACTAAAAGCTTCGAGTCTGAGTTTTCTGCAAGACAGATCGATGTATTGAAATGATGTTAGGCTGCTTACCTCGACCGGCTGCTCAGACAAGAGATGTAGGCCTATACGTGGATCTGAGCTATCCGAGTGCATCCTGAGGTCTACAGTGGCGACGAGGGTGCATGGGATAGCTAAGAAGGATAGCAGGGGAGTGTGACGCGTCAACGGAAGACTGGTTGAGTTAATACGTCGAGCGGCTAGAACATTTCTTCCTGGCAAATAAAGTGGAAGCCGAACAGAAAAAGGATGCTTTCCTCGCCTGTATTACATTTGGCCTGCTCCGAGCGCTCGTAGCACTGAAAGACCGAACGTACGAGCAACTGGTCGCAGCCTTAACGCGCCTAAACCTCTAGTCATCGCAGAACGTACGGTTCCACAAACGGGACAAAAGGAGGGAGAAAGTGTGATATGTGGTATGCAGCAAGTTTGCAGAACTGTGCGTTTGGTGCGACGTTATCAGAGACGCTGAGAGACAGGGTGTTCTTTGGTATGAGGGACGAGGGGGTACAGAAGAGACTCCTCACAAAGGCAGACCTCACTTTTGCCAAGGTGCTGGAGACAGCGGAAATAGCGGAAAGGGAGACTAAAGACGCGCAGAACAGTTGCAGAGTGTCACAAAACAGGAAGTACATCGAGACCGTCAGGCCTAGGGGCTTGCAACAGGTGTGGAGGAGCGCATGATACTCAATAGTGCAGGTTCAGAAACAAAGTTTGCAGGAAATGGGGGCAAATTGAGAGGGCGTGCTGTGCAAAGAAAAGGGCAGAAGGAACAGGTTTTGGAAAGGGTGTACCCACTAGAGACCACTCTGTGAAGGAACTAAAGGGGGACGATGAAGAAAAGAAGAATGGGACAGACTGAAATGGGGATCACTACATGGCCTAGCAAAAGACAAGAGAAATGGAATGAAACAGAGGACAATGGGTAAACCTATATGTATGTGGAGTTCATCATGAATGAACAACTGCTATGTATCAATACAATTGGTTGTACCCCAAATTGTACAGGCCTGTACAATTTTATAGGCCTGTACCCCTGTCCAGGCCACTACCCCTCCCTGTACACGCCATTACCCTTGTACAGGCCTGCACCCCTGTACAAACCTGTACCCTTGTACAGTCCTGTACCCTTGTACAGTCCTGTACCCCCCACCCACCCCAGTACAGACCTGTACCCCTCCCTGCATGTACACGCCTTTACCCCTGTACAAGCCTGTACCCACTGTACAGTCCTGTACAACCCCCCCCCCCCCCCCCCCCCCCCTGCCAGTACAGGCCTGTACCCCTGTCCAGGCTTGTATCCCTGTACCCCTCCTTGAACATGCCTGTATCCCTGAGCAAGCCTGTACCCCTCCGTGATCAGTGGTACAGGCCTATACCTCTCCCTGTACCCTTTCACAGGATTGTACTGCTGTACATGTATAGTTCATGTCTCTACTCAAAGCATGGCTTTATAACCGGATCTCTTCTGTAGTTTTGGGTGGCCATCCCTCCTGAATAGGCTGAAACACCCTTGCTAACACCAGGTCCCTTAATTGTTGTTGTTCTTCCTAATTCTGCCACCTCGACCAGGAGGGTTTGTAGTTGGGAATGTCCCTCCTTCCTCCTCGTCCATTTGTGCCATCTGCATGTCGGCCACCACTGGGAGACGTGAAAGTGCATCAGCATTTGTGTGCTGAGTGGTACTCTTGTACCTGATATCAAGACAGGGCTAGCCTACCGCATATACCAATGCAACCGTGCTGCTGTCACTGCTGGTAATCCCTTTTCAGGGTTGAGAATGGACAACAAGGGATGGTGAGTGTGAAATGGGGAGGAACTGTGATGTCCGGAAACATTCAGTGATTAGAGATATATAGGATCGTGTGTGTATGTGATTACGTGTATGATTCAGTATAATGAATGAATGGTTGTTGATGTTGTGAGCTATCCGAGTGCATCCTGAGGTATCGAGTGTCTGAGAAACAAACCAGCCTAGGACACCATTGCATGTGGTTGAATCTTTTGAAACATGATCACATGTACATGTACAACAGTGCTTTGTTGTGACACCTGCAGTTAAATTAACACAACAGTAACGCTACATTACATCCATAGTGACATCCATGCACATGCACTGTTCCTTCTGATTGTTCCTGCAGCTAGTGAGCGTTGTATGTAAAAAATCAATTTAAGCTGACACTTGAACTCCCTGAAATAAAAATGCAGTGATTACTAGTATACACCTGAACACACATATTGCATACTGTAGAAGAGAACAGGTTAACTTACGTCCTTTTCTTCAACCCAATATAAGTGTCTTCTTAAAACCACTTTACAACACTAGATAAACTATTCTTCCATTCTGGAAAGCATGGTATTATTCAGTTTTATTTTGTTTTTTAAAAACAAACCCAGCTAGCTTACCTTTTTCCTTTCACACACGATCCTTTCAGCCGGATAGTACTTCATTTGACATGCGCTATAAGATGAGAGCCGGGGCCAGCGGCGTGAATGGAGATAAGGGGAGGAAAAGAGAGAGGAGGAGCGAGAGTGAAGGGAGGGAGGGGGAGGTAGGAAAATTGACGGGATGAGGAGGGAGGGAGATGGAAGGGGAGGTAAGGAAATTGAAGGGAGGAGGAAAAGAGAAAGTATTATTTGTTTTTTTTTTGTACAGGTTATGGTGGCAGTTTGTATATGCCAAAACAATGAGTGTCTCATTGGCTAAATACAATTGAGGGATTCATGTTATGATGTTCTACTTCCATTGCTGCAGTATTATTGTAGGAAGTCTTCCCTTCATATGTACAGTTAAATGCCATGTTTGTGAACCCTTGATTAATTGACAGAACAGCAAGTGACATGCCACGTGTACACCAGGGGGTAGGTACGGTAAATCCCTGGTGTTATAGGAAGTACATGCATGTAATGGTGTGCTTCTTGTACACGTAACATCTGTAGCAAATGCATGACTGGAAACCGTAAGTGATACTGGCAGATGTTGCCTATTCCTGCCTCCTCCTCCCCCACGTTCAGCTGATGTGTGTGTGTGTGTGTGTGTGTGTGTGTGTGTGTGTGTGTGTGTGTGTGTGTGTGTGTGTGTGTGTGTGTGTGTGTGTGTGTGTGTGTGTGCGTGCGTGCGTGTGTGTGTGTGTGTGTGTGTGTATGTACATGTATGTGTGTGTGTGTGTGTGTGTGTGTGTGTGTATGTGTGTGTGTACATAAACACCTGCTGATCCTATCTTATTTCGATGTTTGTACAAAGTAACAAAGGCCCAATGTCATGAATTTTGTTGTGTGGCCAGACTCTGCTGATAAAAGGTCTAGGTCTGTACATACAGTGAATAATCTCATGCACAATGCCATGCATCTTTGTGCAAATACAACCCCTAGGCCTGGTTTTGCTGGTTGTCCTAGGGTCCTGGAAGTTCATAGTATGTTAACAGATGTGCAGCACTACTACTTGTGTCCATATATGTATGTACATTTTTGGTGAGCCCCAGGGTTATTCTATTGCCTGTCTACTTGTTGCCAGCTAGGCTTGGAGTACTACAGTTGAGAGCCTTACTGTTGACAGTAATGAGAGCAAGGTACTACATGTAATGCCGTGCATACTAAGAATGAAAACCTTTAGGGAAGGCCAACAGTATAGGGAGAAGACCAACAGTATAGGGAGAAGACCAACTGTATAGGGAGAAAGCCAACAGTATAGGGAGAAGGCCAACAGTATAGGGAGAAGACCAACAGTATAGGGAGAAGACCAACTGTATAGGGAGAAAGCCAACAGTATAGGGAGAAGGCCAACAGTATAGGGAGAAGACCAACTGTATAGGGAGAAGGCCACTGTATAGGGAGAAGGCCAACTGACCAACAGTATAGTATATAACATGTACATGTAAGTTGTCAAGGGAGGTGTGTCCATACATGTATGTACGAATTGGGCCCATAAGGTTATTCTATTTGTGATAACTAATGCAAACACTAAATGGGCATGGGCCAACCTACATGTATGAAGCTTTAGCATAGCCCCAGAACCATTATCCCTTGTTAGGCCAGTAGCTTAGGGCTGGCTTGTGGTTTCCTTGTCCACACAATGGATGTGGTTGCTTTGCAAAACTTAGGTAACCACTAAAATCACTACCTATCTTTGAAGTACCACTGCATGTACATGTAGTGACCTACAGCCAAAAAAGTTGCATGAAGGGCATACAATTACTTGGCTACATACATGTATAGAAGGGTTAAGGTTACCACACGTACATGTAGGTAACATGTTGCATGCAACTCAAATGAATATAGCGCATGGTAGCCTTTTAAAGCACAGCCTCATATGCAAATGTACATGTAGTAATATTAAATTTACCAGAACTTTTGTGTAGGTAGTCAGGGTTAGGGTTTATACCTGTATCTGGTAGCCACCAGATGAGACCATTTTTGAAATTAGTCCTGGGTACATATACTAGGTACAGGATTATGTAACAGTAGATGGTGTCTATAAAGATAGACAATAGAACATGTAACAAAGAGTACATGTACAAGTTAATGTACCTCTCCAGGCCCTTAAACAGAAGTACTTTAACATGCATGTTCAAAGACTTCTGATGGAGCCGTCACCCAAGTGATGCATTGTATGTGTACAAAGGACACCTCCCCCCTTCTGGGGGATTTGGAGAGGTGATCCAATGACACCACCAACACCCCTCCAGGGGAGTGAGGAAGTGTTCTCAACACCAATGCATGCAAACAAAAATGAGCATGTCCAAAAATACCATGCGTACTCTAGTGCATGTAACCACCATCACAATAGCCCCCAAACAGCCATTCACACACCTGTTATCTGTCGTCACTGTGTTCAAAGGACTGGGGAAGTAGCCAGACCAGTAAATACTTTGGTTTGTAGTACTGCAGTTAGTAGGTCTTCATTGATCCTCTGCTCCTCCAGTAGTATGGTAGCTCTCTCCTGGTATATTGTTGTGTCTTGTTGTGGTTGTACAGCAATCTGTGTGTGTGTGTGTGTGTGTGTGTGTGTGTGTGTGTGTGTGTGTGTGTGTGTGTGTGTGTGTGTGTGTGTGTGTGTGTGTGTGTGTGTGTGTGTGTGTGTGTGTGTGTGTGTGTGTGTGTGTGTATGTGTGTGTGTGTGTGTGTATGTGTGTGTGTGTGTACATGTACATGCATGTGTGTGTTTGTGTCCAAATTATTATTATTTATATCTGATGTATATGGATGTACATGTAAGTACCACTGTGTACAGGTATATGTGTGGACATCATTGGTGTGTGTGCCCATGTTTGAAGCACACACTACACAGCTCTACATCAGCATGTGTAGTGTGCACATGATGGAGACACTTGTGAATATGTGCATC
The DNA here is from genome assembly GCA_949361645.1 of Spongilla lacustris. NCBI lineage: Eukaryota > Metazoa > Porifera > Demospongiae > Spongillida > Spongillidae > Spongilla > Spongilla lacustris. The sequence goes on along the minus strand of OX442431.1, from coordinate 5,641,309 downwards.
TCCACCAGTAGAGCTACTACATTGAGTGTCCACACTGTAACTGAGCATGCGTGACTTGCTGGAAGTGTCCATGCACATGTGTGGTGTGTGTGTCCCACAGGTCAGCTATAGTACACATGGTAAACAAAGGGACAGAGATGCTACACAAATGGACAATGCTCAGTGGTTCATATAGGAAGAAAGCCAATAGTATAGGGAGAAGGCCATCTGTATAGGAAATAGTATAGGGATAAGGCCGACAGTACACATGTAGGTAGAAAGTCAACAGTATAGGGAGAAAGCCAACAGTATAGGGAGAAAGCCAACAGCATAGGGAGACGGCCAACTGTATAGGGATAAGGTCAACCATATAGAAAGAAGGGTCAACAGTATAGGGAGAAGGCCAACTGTATAGGAATAGTATAGGGAGAAGACCAACAGTATAGGAAGAAGGCCAACAGTATAGGGAGAAGGCCAATGTATAGGGAGAAGGGCCAACAGTATAGGGAGAAGGCCAACTGTATATAGGGAGAAGGCCAACTGTATAGGGAGCAGGCCAACAGTATAGGGAGAAGGCCAACAGTATAGGGAGAAGGCCAACTGTATAGCGAGAAGGCCAACAGTATAGGGAGCAGGCCAACAGTATAGGGAGAAGGCCACCAGTCTAACACTACAGGAAGAAGACCAACAGTATAAGGAGACGGGCAATTAACGGTCCGGGAGAAGGCCAACAGTACAGGGAGAATTCCATACAGTACTAAATTTTAGTCTCGTACCCAGACCCTGACTACCACAGCTGCGGATGGATTACATCACCGCTACGTGGTAGAGGGTCTGGTCAAATGCCTAACAAAAGTCGCCAGATTTTAGGCGTACAATCAGAATGCAGAGCACCCGTGACGTCACATATACGAGTGCTATATGTTAATAAGTCACATGGTTAAGTAATTGTTAGGGCGGTACTGTAGCTGTATAACAGTGTTTCTCGCTTTAAACAAAGGTCCTATAAGTTTGTGGCAAGCTAAACGAAGGACAGGAGAGTGAGTTTTTAAAGGAGGAGCTTCGCCGCCATACTGACACTGTCTAAAAGCAAAAGGCTACAAACTCAACGCGGCAGTGAGGGAAACAGGTAGCGCTGGCAGCACGGGAGAAGCGTAACGGGCATGACTTTCCAATTCCCTTAAGTCGAGCGCGTGCGCTTCAACAAACAGTTTGTAGCTTAGTATGGCGGCGTAGATAGCTCAGCCTTTTTACTCACTCTTCGGATACTCGTGTGGTTCGTTTCTCTTGTCACACAACCTGATAGGACCTTTGTTAAAGCGAAATACTCAGTGCCGTGTCTCTACCGGTTAGTTAACCATGTAATTTATTAACATATTGCACTACCTATATGACGTCACGGGTGCTCTGTATTTGCGTCCGTAGAACGACTTTTGTTAGGCATTTGACCAGACCCTCTACCACGTAGCGGTGATGTAATCCATCCGCAGCTGTGGTAGTCAGGGTCTGGGTACGAGACTAACTAAATTTAGTATAGGGAGAAGGCCATATCTCCTCCCCCTTCACTGCATCGAATATATGCCTGTTCTGCACATACTAAATTCACACAGTATACTCACCAAAACACCTGAATCTCAGAAGTTGAAATCATGCAGGGCAATCCGTTTATTGCTGCCTCCACATCTCCAAAGCGATTGTGTATTATCGTTAATAATTCATCTGCAATTAACAGTTAACTAGTTGCAACGTACGCAATAACTGTAACTTAATCCCAGATGACGCAAGGTATTACGTTATGACATATTGTTTATGAATAAATTATGCGCGGTAGAAATTAATTTTTTGTCTTGATTTTACTACACGAATGGTTTATGTCATAATTATATAAAACACAGATTCACAATCAGACCAATTTATAGTAAATTATAAATGTGTTTAAAATTCAATTTAAAAATAAAAGCATGATGACCGCCTATGTATGGGCCATTTCTCCATATGCTATGTCCAGTAACAGTTGGTGGCTTTGGGAACTTTACCAGTACTTTTCACTGAAATAATGTGTCTATGATGCAGAATATTTTGTTTTTGCTCAGCAACTCTGTCGGTTAAGGTATTTTTGAAATGGTTAAGTATTGTTGACCTTACATATAAAAATGAATTCTGCAACTGAATACAGAAATCATATGAGTCAAGCTATATCACTGATGTGAAACATAGTCTTCTGTTTGACCAGAGGCTATAGCACCTAATTGCAGTACATACGGAGTTACTGGCACAGTGTGCACACTGATATGGAGGTCATTGATGTCCCATGCATCAACTGTTGTTGAGTCCCATGAAAGAGTGAGATTTTTATTTGCATACATTACTTCACTTACCTGAATATCACTGATGATCCCTAATTTACACATTGATATACTGTACTACTATGAGGAAGACTATCAATAGTTGTACCCACCAATTCAAAAAGTATTGCGCTAATCACATTACACACATGTGTTATGGGTGCTCCATATTGGAGGCAATAGTAAATAGCCTTGCAGCAAGCAGTGCTATATTTCTTGCTATCATTTCTGGTCATGATGATATTTGAGCCTGATAATCGATGTAGCAATTCTTCATTACTTACATGTAATTCTATGTTTTGAACCAAATCAGTGATTTTGTTTTGCAAATCTCCTCTGTGTTATCTTACATCCCTTGTGTACAGACAGCAACTTTTTATATTTACACTAAATAAACTGCTGGTATGTGCGGCCACTTATGAATTTCTTAATTTAGCTGTTTTACTAATTTTAAGTTTAATCAGTTCTTAACATAAGGTGGATTGCACATTACATTTATCCAGCTCTGTATTCAAAACTGGTAGAGGAACAGCTACATTTTCAGCTGTGTCAACAGACACTATAAACTGCTCATTGAGAAACACCTGTACTTCAGCCCAACACCTTGTAAAATTTTGACATTATGACGTATTGCCCACCGCAACACATCAGGTGTAGTGCTGAGACTGCTTCCAGCAGAGTGCTCAATAATAATATCATACTTCTTGTATTTTCAAAACGTTGGGATGCTATGTTAGTGTGGATGTAAAAACACCAAGCCCCTTTCGTATCATGGGTGCTTACAGTTAGTTACGTTCATTAAATGTAATTATTAAAATGGTAAAAAAAAATTCTTTTCAAATCATCAGCAACATTCTTCATTATCCATGCAAGTACACACAGAAGTGTTGAATAAAAATATAGAATTTCATAAACATAGTATTAAAAAACGAATAATAAGCTCACATTGCATGTTGCTATGACAAATTTTGATTAAATTGGTTTGATTGATAAGTGCACTGCGCTAAATCAGAATCTCGAGATATGCAAGGCGCTTTTACTACATAAGCAGCAGAGTCTGAAAATAATCTGACTAAAGAACCCACGGCAACGATAAGGTGCGTTTTATATAGAACACCTCTTTAACACTCTCTATCCACGTAAAAAAAAGTGAAAAACATATCTTTGTAACATTAAGGCAAATAAGTATGACGTCCCACTGTCATAAAAGCTATTAGCTTTCACGATAATCGCGTACCTTAAACCATATGAAGCCGTTCGTGGAGGCTTCGAGACAACACCCTGCGCATCGTCTGATTGCCCTCATACTTAAATGAGTAATGCAACTAGGTGTCCTTAATGCCTTCATATGTATTTCATGGAACCCATTCAATGCGCTACAAAATTCTATAACCAGCAAACCATACCCTTTTTTTGACACGCCCACAACTTACTACTGCGAATCATTTCACCGTATACAACGAATAGCTAATGCTAAAAGAAGCCATGGGCTACCTTTATAGTATATAGCAAGCACAACAGAACTCGAAACCAGCACAAACAATCGATCGCCACAAATCAATCCTCTCCGGCAGTCAAAAATTACGGCACAATTTTTGGGAGACAATTTTTTACGGTAGTTACGTGATTTATCCAAGTACCTACCTACGGTGGCCCGGTACCTCGCGCGCAGAGCATCGTGTCCAGCGCAATCGTACGAAATTGCGTAGCGCGCAGTGCAATTGTACGAAATTGCGTAGCGCAATTGTACGAAATTGTATGGGAGGTGATTAGTGCCATAATTACGACCACAGAATTATGGAACGCCAAACTGGACAAAATTATTTCTTCCTCACCGCAGCGATCATGACTATCGAATCGATCCTTTGCGGTCATCGGATCGATTGTCCAGCTAGCGCATTGCAGTCGAGCTAATCATAATTGCTAATACCACCCAAACCCGCGGCCGGATCCAGTTTCTTACTGAGTTTACAGAACTTTGGAGCCTGACCATTTAAATAATAGAGATGCTTTTGAGGTACGGGATTTTAAGCAAGCTTTCATATGTAGTGCCCAGCAACGAATTCTTGGGCAAGATTCCTGCCAAGAACTTGCCAGGAACTTGCCAAGAACTTGCCAAGAACTTGCCAAGAACTTGCCAAGAACTTGCCAGGAACTTGCCAAGAACTTGCCAAGAACTTGCCCAGGATGCCAAGATTATGCCGGCCAAGTTCTCGCCAAGATCTTGCCAAGAACTTGCCCAAGATCTTGTCCAAGATGATCCCAAGATATGATGACAAGATCTTGGCCAAGATGTTATAATATAATAAATTATATGTAGTTAATGTGATTGAATGAAGCACATTTTTAATAGCACATGCATGAAATGGGTGGCATTATAATATGAGTGTTCGATCTGCATTTGTAATGCCCAAGGCCAGCAGGAATATAGATTGACATTAGCTAATAGAACAGTGCATGCCAATCATAATGTCACTGAATTGTGCACACATTAATAAAATTCGGTTTTAATGCATAAGTATTTTACATGTAAATTTAGGGAAATACACAAATGGTAACTGACCTAAACTACCTCACATGACAGCTTAACAATTCAAACAAAAAACTCATCTACATAACTGTCCGGTTTCATAGTGCCCAATATGAAAGCAGCAATCCCTGTTGAACGGCAACCGACACTTTCTGAAGCAGAAAGAAAAATGAGCATCAGCATGAAAGGATTTATTTCACTTACATGTACTATATTTGTTCAGCTTTTTAAGCTTGTACATGTAACGACACTTTTGATTCAGTGAATCTCTGATTTTTTTCAGCAGCAAATCAGCCACTGTTCCTTTCCTTAACTTTTCTGTCTGTTATAGATGGCCATGGAAGATCAATAATATAACCTGTATTAGAATATATAGAATTGCACCTTCAATGAGCTTCACTCTAGCTGGTGACATACATGCTGTTTTTTTTTTGGCTGCATGCTGCTGCTGCTGGCTTTAGTTAACTCCTCATAGCAGCCTTTTCTTGGGAGAACATAGCATCCAGTAAGACCAGAGTTACTTAATGCAAGTCAATCTTTAAAAAAGATTGATTCACACCACTTTTCTGTTCAGATAAAATACATGTAAATACGTGCATCATGCAATACACTTACAGATACGACGTGGTTCTCATTCAGATTACCTGCTGAATGTTACAAACATTATACTACTCAATATGTGATGTGCATGTGGTTTTGTGCAAACCTTCATCCTCTGCAGAATCTGGAAATTACATTGTACATTCCCTACTGTATGAAATGAATCTCCAAAAGGCAATAAATTGTCTCAGCATTGTTGTTTCAATTTCATTGAGTTTTGCAAGACCCTGCATGATAAAATCCTTCTGCATGTACCTAAATATCACATATATATACATGCATATATATACATTCATAAATTAAACAAACATCAAAACAGTTTTATACCTCTAGCTCAATTTTGTGTTTTCCAATTTTGAGATGGTTGCTGTTTATAACAAAAAAAAGAAATAATATGACTATGGGAATTGCAAATGTGAGTTGCTTATATTGATGTTTGCAATATGCATGGATTTTTTTATAAATAATGTAGCTAGGTTAATTAATAATAACAATAATCCCTTACTATTATTTATATTACTGCCACAGTCCACTTTCTTGCTTAGTGGCTTCTGTGCAAAATAACATTGCAAACAATAGATTACACTGTACATGTATGTAAAAAAATTGTTAATCTATCATACCTCACTTCTGCATTCAATTGTTGATCTCTTCTGAATTGATTCTCCCCGGCTTTCCCTCTCTTTTCCTTTTCCATACTTCTATTATCATGTTGATAGTATATTGTACATTAATGACTTTACACCAAGAGAAATATATACCTCTTCATCATTTTCACTGAGTGATTTCCATACTTAAGCTTTTCAGAACTGTATTCAGAGGATGAGGACATAGTCTTGCAAGTGTATTGATGTTTTGCAAAACAAAGCACTACACACAGTTGGCTATACGTATGATGGTTGAATAAAGACACATACAATCTTGCTTATTGCTCGGTACCTCTTTTTCACTTTGATATATACTAATAATTATAAGGAATGGCATTAAAAAAGCGCATACATATGCACGTAGGATCTACACTTTTATCCATAGCCATGCCGCCAGACCATGCCTGATTCAAGCATATAACGATTTGCGTATGATATATAAAGGTAGAAACTAAAAAAAGAGACACACCGTACGTTTATGTACACGATCGCGATCTCTCGAACAGTTGATCGATCGATCGATCGCGCACGCATGCATGTATGCCCGAATCATAGGTGGAGCCCAATTTTTTTTATATCTACACATGTAACGTTTGATCTAGCCTATATATAGCCAGCTATGTATGCACATTACTAGTAGTGTTTATCATTATACCATTGTAAAATATCCCCGGTTGATCCAACGTATGGGGGGTATCTTTATTTACAAGAACACTTACACGTTTAAGCCATTTTGTCTTCGTTTTCATGCCCTTGTGGTATCTAGACGGAGATTTTCCAAACGCGTATAAAATTTTGGGCGCCACGATCAGATCACGTGTTAACCGTTAATTGGAGAGAATTTTTTTTTTACGTTTGAGCAATTGAATTCGTGTTAACGTTATATCCCAACTACATGGCCAAGCTTGATTTAGCAAATACAGCAGTGGATATGTCCTTCGTAAAAGTATCTGATTATTTCTATAGTAACCACCAAATGCAAGTCATCAAACATACATGCATCCCTACAATCAAACATTCTACTACTGATCATGATATACATGTATAAAATTTGATCTAGCTACCAAATGCTCTTGTATTGACAGATAAGAGTTGTGCTTTCATGTGTTACTTTTGCTTACACATATGTCTATACATTCAATTGATGTAATAGTGTATCAGCTATAGCTGGGCCTAATCTATATTACATCATAAAGATTGAATCTAGCTATACACACGTTATGTATTTATTTACTTCATTGAACTTTCATATATTAAAATGAACATAATTTATTTTTGGTGACTTCTTGGCCTCCTGGCAGGATCTTGGCAGGATCTTGTCCATCTTGCCAAGATCCTGCCAGGAGGCCAAGAATCTTGGCCAAGAACTTCTTGCTGGGGTGCGCGAAGGTCTACAGACCAGTCGAAATGAGAACAAGCCAGTGACCTGTGCTCAAAGGCCTACTTTGTAAGTATTTTTTTTAATATTTCCAATCCTGCTCTGTGCATCTCATTCTGATTCCGGGCTTTATTTCTCGCAGCTACCAGTCCATTGATATCGAAGGATCTCATCGGATTGTGGTGACGGGTAGAGCCGGTCGGATTTATCGAATAGGCCTACCACTCGTCCGCCTCCACGCTTCTGGTACCACGGAACGGAAACCAACCGTATCTACTAGTCATACCTGACATTATTCATTCGGTCTGCCATTGTTCACTGTCTATAGTACCTGCTGAAGGCGACTCTGTGAACAAAATGAGGGGATAACCGCAGGGGCTTACTACACAGCAATTTGCTCTCCCTACGGCCTCCTCTATCTGTCTCCCTTCCCTTTCCTTCGCTCACTGCCTCCTTAGATCCATTGCAGTCCTCTGTACTAGACCACACTGATGTCATTCTAAGGGCTCCTGCATTTCACCCTTATGGCAGTCAGCAGTACCAGTCCAGAGTTGCTCCCAAGCTTGTGTACAGTGGAGCACCAACAGCTGCAGGCTCTTCACGAGGAGTTTTGTCACCAGCTGGTTGGCACCAGATACTTGGGTCAGAGATGTATGACATCACCACGATGCCAGAGGGAAAGAGAACTTGATCGGCAGGTGAGCCAAACAAATAGATTACAATAATTCCCTCCTCTTTATCCTCCCACCTTCCCTCCTCCCCTTCTATGCTCCCCTAATCCCAGGGCTGGGGTGGGGGGGGGGGGGGGTCAAACAACTCCCCTTCCATAATGAAGGTTACAAGTGACGTGACCCACTATGTTCCAATAGTGAATTGTTATTTGATAAATATTTGGTGCATGATTTCAACGGTACTACTGACTATTTAATAGTAAAATTTGTCTCCATTTAGAAAAGGGCCTCTCTAAGTATACTCAATCGCACATATCTGACCGCCCCCCCACCTCGTAAATCTGGCTACGACCCTGCATCCTCTTCCCCCTTCTCTCCTTCCTCTATCCCTACCATTCTTCTCTCTTCATCCATACCTCAGGCCACTCCCTCATCATTTAACATGCTAGCTGAACTGGAAGCCATTTGGCACAAGAGGGACGAAGCAGCACAGCAAAATGAAGCCCCAGTCACTGGATCTGTTGAAGGCCAATCAGTACCTGTAAAAATCAAGACACTATTGGGAAAAGTGGTCCAATTAAAAACTGTGCAACTGTACTGGCGGCAACAGCCCTAGAAAGAGTGTATGTTAGCAGTGTCATTGGAATGTTTAAACCTACCATCTAAACAACAGAATGGTCACTTCTCCAGTTGTCATTATGTGCGTCCACCGTTCATGTGTGTGTGTGTGTGTGTGTGTGTTGATGTACCCAGCCTCTGTGTGTGTGCATGCATGTGTGTGTGTGTGTGTGTGTGTGTGTGTGTGTGTGTGTGTGTGTGTGCAAGGAGCCAGAAGTGTGCATAAGGTACCACTGAGAGCTCTTTGATATCTCTGTTATTCAGGTCAAACAATAATTTGGAATCATGAAAGTCTTAAAGAACCAGAACCTAGATGGATTCCTTGTTGAAGGCCAGTGCTGCAGCCTTTGCTGAAATATTGCAGGCACTAATAACTGGAATTGAGGAGATTTAATCAGTCATGTTGAACACTTGAAGACATCCTTTTATCACATTACTGTTCTGCTAGTGATTGAAGTAAATGTGCTCTCAGTTGTTTTATTTTTGTGGATGTTGTTTATCACCTAAAAAAATCAGATTTTGTTTAGCTTGCATGTTTTGTAGCACCTGCATTGAGATTAAACCAAAAAACAAACACTGATATAGACATAAATAACAATATTGTGATACCTAAGATGTAAATCAACACTGAGACAAATCCTATGAATAAAAAGAAATACGATGAGAACTTCAAATAATGTATGGTATCCTTGTTTACATTCAGTATAGATCGAATTATGAGTTGAAGAAATGATTTTTTAAGAATTACATGTAAGGTCTAATACTGCACCATGGTGTGTGAGATCATAATTGGGCATCATGAAGGTCTTTAAGAACCAGAACCTAAAGGGATTCCTTGTTGAAGGCCAGTGCTGTAACCTTTGCTGAAATTGCAGGTGATATACCTTGCTTGCAGGCACAGAATCACTATATGTCCTCTAGAAATTCATGATTCAAAATGCTGCCCGCTGATGGCTAAGTGTTGTTTTTGTTGGGCACTAAAGTAAGAATTTATTATTATTTTCCCCACCATCTGCACCGTTCCATGCATGCAGAACCTGCGTTCAAAGCAGAGCAGAACAATAGATTGAGAGAAGGAAAAAGCTATAATAGTTCCAAATAGCTAGTGGTACACCTAATATGGTATGGAGACACCACCTTGCATGTCTTCAAAAACGGATGGAATATCAAGTACTAACATCCACCGAGAAGAATAAAGACAAACTGCTTCTTGCTGGACCGGCTTGAAGTAAAGCTTGTCAAGTTACTTAAAAAAATGACAGTGAGGAGTTTAAGGAACTTCTTATATCATATTTCCAAAGGTATAGGATTTGCAAACCACAAAAGGAGTGGATCTTGAACCATTGACAACACCAGAAGTATTGAAACAGTAAAGGTACCTATAATGTACCATTGCAGTGGTACCTTGATTTGCTAAATGTATATGAGTCTCCTCACAATGTATAAGCTTGATAATGTACAACCTGTAAATGTGCATGTATTTATAGATGGATGCTTGTCACAATTTTGGGTACAGTTTTCCTGACTAACTACACACTAAGGTCATCATTAGTATATACGAGTAGCTACATGATTTATGAACCATTGAAAGGAGGGGATGACAAAAGCACTGATGCGATAAATATATGCTTGCATAATTTCATTTTTGTAATGACGGCATTATTATTTGACAGCTTAAGCACTTATAGTCATGAAAGGAGGCCCTTATTTGTGAACAATATAGTTAGACAAAGTCTATTTATTTACCTTATGATCTTAGGGAGATGTATCTGAAGAGAAGGTGAATGTGATTTCAGTTGTGATTGATTTGAGCTTTTGACTTAGAAATTCAGGAGGACATCATGATTCTGTGCATGTGTACCTGCAAACAAGGGATATATGTGTAGATGAGCTATATAATTATATATATATTATAATTATATATATATATATATGGTGCAGTAGAAGATTATTTTTAAAATCATTCTTTCAACCCAGAATTCTTCTGACGTTGATCTAGTGAAGGATATTGTGTCTGCAAACAAGGCTACTATATGTTATTTAAAGTTCTCATTGTATTTAACTAAAGGATTTACCTGATTAGATATAACCATATTGTTATTTATAATTAATGCTTACTGTGTTGTTTGTTTTAAAAACATTTATCTCAATGCATCAGTATTAATATATTGTTGATGAAATTGCTTTAAGCTAATTTATCTTCTTAGGAACCACTGAGAATTGCAATTAGGCAAAACATTGTATTCATTGATGCCAGGAAGCAAATAAAAGTAGCTTTGATCCTTCTAGGCTGATTAAGGTATTATACATATGTACTTTATGAGGTCAACATATGTACTTCTTCATGCACATGCAAATAATTAATGGCGTCCCTACTGGCATGCATGCAGGCACATCAGTTTTACTATCTAGGTTTAAACACTGCAATGTTCAGAATTGTGCAAGCTAAAGGTTCATTTACAAATGTAACAATGCTGTTGATGTTTGTGATGATTTATACAGAAGGTAGTAGAATCAGTCACATAGTATTGTACTAATTTTTTTTTTTTTTTTTTTTTTTTTGACGCGTCCAAATATAATAATAAATACATACATACAATACAGGTTCTTGCATAAGTATAGAATCCATAATTCAAGAGAGATAGAAATGAATTATGCTAATAGATAGCTGTTTGTATGCAGCGAATGAAGATGCCATTACTAATAGAAACAGCATAAGAGCTTTACCGCTGGACTATTATTGTACCATTAAATTTAAAGTAGCTATGGCTATGGATCAATTCATAGAGAGATTTAAAACATTACGTGTGCATTGTTCTGTCACACTTCACCGACAACAGATTGAAACGATTTTTTGTTTATTATTATATATCTTTGTCTTCACATTTCATTTTACGTTTCTTCATAGGGATGGATGCAATTCTTGCTATGGAATTTGACAAGTTGCCATTCATATCATTCCCAACAGCCGGCTTCAACTTGTGAAATGGAACTGAGGCAAGGATATGTTATAGGAAACAATGGATTTGATTTGAAGAGTGCATTTCATTTGTTATTGGGTATGTTATTTTCTGCATTTTAACACTGTTCATTGATAGGCCGGCATTATGTTTATCATAATTGTAAAAGTATAGATATACTGTAAAACAATCTCTTGTTGTAAATCTACCGCATCAGTATAGTTAGTGAAATTGTTTTAAGCTAATCTATCTTTTTTGGAACCAATGAGCCGGAATTGCAGTTAGGCAGAAATTTGTTTTCAATGATGCCATGGAGAAAACAAACAGAATCGAAGTAGCTTTATTGTATTGTGCTGTACTGTATGAGGTCATGCCACATACGTACTTAATCATGCACAAGCAAGCAATGTTAAAGGTATCCTTACTGGCATGCATGCAGTTTTGCTGTCTAGGTGTATACATTGCCAATGTAAATTGTGCAAGGATGTTGCGACCATCCTGTTTTTGCTGAAGTGCTGTACATCAGGTTCTAATACAAACATCGCTGTTGATGTTTTTGATATTCCTGATAATATAAGTGAGCTTGTACAGAAGGTAGTAGAATAATGTGTCACATAGTATTGTACATGAAGTAGCTAAATCTTTACTTAACCTGCACATGCATAAATAGATATGGTTGCAAGAAATGATAGAGAGTTGTTTGGTGCTGATTATGCAGCAAATGCAAATAGCATAATGTCAATTGGCAATCACTAATACATTAGAACATTACTTCAGGACAATTAAAGTTAAGGTTGAGCCTACTGTACAGCTCAGACAGCACAGCTGATTTTGTTTTGCCCGATGTTATGGCAAGATGGGAGGCAAGCATTTTAAATGAATTTATGGCTTCTTTTTCCCAAGCACCATACGACTCTGCAACCAGAGGTATACAACACCACCCCAAGGCATTGCATTTGGGGTCATTTTCTGTGTGTTTACGCTCTTCAGTGGACAACGCAGCTGCCACAGCTGACAATCCCGCTACTGATACAATTTTAGGATTTAGCGGTGATGTCACTGAGATATCAAAGGCAGATGGTTTACCAAAGGCCCAATTGGGTAGCAAAATGTCTGTGGGGCGTGAGTGGTCACGGTCTGAAGTAAGGTTGCAGCCCATCTCCACCATCCCACTCAAGTGGGCTCTACGGCAAGTCTCCACCAACACATTGCACAGATGGTTGAGACGGATGACCACGTCTCCTCCTTTTTTGCATGTTGTGGCGTGGTGACCAAGGGGATCTAATGCACTGTTTGGGCATAGGACACACTGGGAACCATTAGAGATGTCCAAACCAAGCCACCACTTGACAGCTACCTGGAATACTGAAGGCTCAAGATGAAGGCCGAGACCTTCAGAAGGGACTACAGACAGCCAAGAAGCAGCATGTGGGGATGAGACAGACAACAGACAAGCCTTATCAGCAACAGAAGAAGCAATTAGGATGCTATTGAACTGATATATATCAATCTTGCTTGAAAGTTGCTTTTGATGGACTGGAGGTGAAACTAAACCATCAGACTGAATTGCATCAGAAGGAGATACGAATGCATTAAATGTCTGTACTGCATGAGAGAGATGGTGGTCTGATATGGAGCCATAGCCAGAGGAGTATAAAGATGCAATGAATGCTGCAGGTGAGTGGCAGGACAGAGACCTCATACCCAACCCTCCTCTTATTAGGCTTAGCTGGGTTTGCTGCCAGGCAACATCAGTTGTATCAACTGCAGTGCATGATGAAAAACATCTACGAACATCTTCATCAAAAAGCTCAAGAGAAGCCATAACAAGTGAAGAAGGAGTGGCACGGACTAGATGTGCAAGCCGAAAGAACCTGCCACACATACGCAAGAGCGTTAAAGCAACCTGAGGGTCCACTGCACCAACTTCCTCAAGTCGTTCCAGCAGGGGTCTTGCCTCTAACCTCTTCCTGGAGACAAAGGCTGAGCAAAAATCTTTGTCACCTATTGGAATTCCAAAGATCTCAATGTTGAGATTGTGAGACTGTTTCATGTCAGATGGGAAAGATATCAGATCACTTTGGCTGAAGAGCTCACATTCACAAAGAGGCCAAGTGATGGACCAATACCTTTGATCAATGCCAGTGCCCTATGTGGGACCAGCTAGCACTCCATCATCATGATACCAGGCATCGAACTGAAGATGTGAACAAACCTCATCTTTAGCGATAGCAGAAATTAGTAAGTTCAAGACTATGTCAAAAAAGAGGTCCTAGTAGATCCCCTTGCTGAACTCCAGATTCAGACTGCAGATGACCCATTGTGCGCCATAACAAAGGATGTTGCCCATAGCACCAACAGGCCCAAGGGAGTAACTCTGGAAAGTGATTTTTAACTTCGATCAATAGAGCTTGACGTGACACCAAATTAAATGTGTTCTTCAGATCTACCTTAAGAACAACAAATTCAGTGTCATACCAATGCTCCTCAACACATCTCCTCAGCCCATGAGCAATTTTCTCTGTGCCAAAAGGGTATGCCACACCAAATTGATGTGGATGAAAAAAACTCTGCTGCCTTGCATTTCACTGCAGCACACAGACACTTTCCTGTAAGGCGGCAGAGGGTTTCTCCAACAGCAATGGGCCGAACATCCAGGGGGCAATCAGGCTTAGATTTATTCAACGCAGTCAGGTTTCCACCAGTGAGGAAGACAGAAAGTTGAGATGGGGCTCTTCCTGATGCAAGAAGATGAACAACTGCCTTGAGAGAAAACAGAACTGCTGTCTGAAAAGGAGAGTCTGCTGCATCAATACGATGCTGGACATGGAGACCAGTATGCCCAGCAGCAGTGAGTTTAGGAAATGATCTCAAAATTGCCATTATGTTAACACTACTGAGAATGCCAACATCAAATTCAGGTGCAGTAGGTGTGATAGGATGTTCACACTTGGCGTGCTTTGTAAATAGCAACTTCCATGTCTCTTCAGAATTTGGTGCAACACCTGATGAAACTAATGCCTGACATGCCTTGCCATAAAGACCATCTTGGGCAAGGGAGATGCTGAGATCACCTGTTGTTTTGAAGAGCTGTCCTTGGCATGATACAATCGGTTGGATGGTAAAGCACGGGCCCTTGCCATACTCCACAATTCACTGAAGCTATCCTTTAACCAAAGGTCACAAAGAGCCTCAATGGGGACTGGTTTATTATGACGGCCTCCTCGCTTAGCACTTGGAACGATGCACTTTTGAAGCATTAAAAGCTTCAACCAGGAATCTAAGGAGTTCTCAGAAACAACCCTCTGTAAGGATGAAGAGAGAGCTCTTTAAGAAGGCATGCTTAGCTCAGTTAGGAATAAATCGTATGGTGGCACATTTGAGGCTGAAAACGTCCTCTAGGGAAGGTAATACATCTGGTGGAAGAGCAGCACTGTCTGGAGTTTAATTTGGCTACCAGGGGAGGCTAATACATATGATGTAGATGATATACATTTCAGACTGTGCGAGGACTGACGGGACAAGGTAACCAACTCTGAACAATGATGGCAAATATAAAGACGTTTTCAACCAGGTGTTAGGGACATCACCATGAAAAATCCCTTTGGCATGATTGGTCATATGGGAGTGCCACATGGATGGAGAAATATGTTCCTTACACCCTTGTACTGCACATGGTTTCCCTTCCGACAGCGATCCTCTCCAGGTGGCTCCCATCTTAAAATTTAATTAACTGTAGCTATAGTGTGTTGTGTGTATTACGCATTATTCGTGTATCGTAAATATGATTGTAAATAGTATATGTTGATATATAATTACTATGCATACCATTATGTTATATAAAGTTAAAGTAGTTATGGATCAATTCATAGAGGGATTAAAAACATTATTTGTGCATTGTTCTGTCATACGTTACCCACAACAGATTGAAATGATATTTTGTTTATGTATCAAAGTTTGTAGAGGTTAGTCCCATCTTGTATAGGAATTCATTTTTTTGTCTTCTTGACATGAAATTGATTTCCAATGAGATTTAGAAGAGCAAGCTATCAGTTTTTAAATGAGGCAAACGGTATGTCTTGTCAAGGTACATGTGCATACGTGTTACCAACATTATCTTCCAGATGGAAAATTGCCACATGGGCGTTTGACCCAGTCCATTTTAATGACCCCACTGCAAGATTCCAAACAGCTGAAACTTGCAAAATGGAAATGAGGGGATGATATGGTGGAAGCAGTTGTAGGAAACGATGGATTTGGAATGTTATAAATTTTCAAGTGTGCATTTGAATTGATGAGTGGGTTATTCTCTGCATTTGTTTACTAGCTCTGTTCATTAATAGTCATCATGTTCATTATAATTATAGAAGCATAGATATAAGCTCTTGTTTTAAATCTACCAGGAGCTACAAAGCGAGCTAAACAATCTCATTTATTAAGAACAACCAACTGAGATTACATTTACTCCAATCACTAGTAATGAGATAAAAGGATATCTTCAAGTGTTCAACATGACTGATTAAATCTCCTCAATTCCAGTTATTAGTGCCTGCAATATTTCAGCAAAGGCTGCAGCACTGGCCTTCAACAAGGAATCCATCTAGGTTCTGGTTCTTAAAGACTTTCATGATTCCAAATTATTGTTTGACCTGAATAACAAAGATATGAAAGAGCTCTCAGTGGTACCTTATGCACACTTCTAGCTCCTTGCACACACACACACACACACACACACACACACACACACACACACACACACACACACACACACACACACACACACACACACATGCATGCACGCACACAGAGGCTAGGTACATCAACACGTATCATTTAATTGTTTTTTAAAGGTGCAGATGCATCTACAAAGAGATCAACTTAGATCAGTTGGATTGCTCTACAGATGAGAGGTAAAAACTATCAAGTTAACCGAATAGCACACCTTATAAATAAACACACCCAAGACAACACTGCACATACTTCACAGACGTACACACACATGCATATGCAAAGAGATTGTGATAACCTGATCAGTGGACTGAGCGCACACACATACACACATAAATTTCAGGTATGACTAGTAGGTACAGTTGGTTTCCGTTCCGTGGTGCCAGAAGGGTGGCTGGAGACGGACGAGTGGTAGGCCTATTCGATAAATCCGGCTGTACCCATCACCTAACCCGATGAGATCCTTCAATATCAATGGTAGCTGCGAGAAATAAAGCCCGGAATCAGCTGAATGAGATGCACACAGCTGGATTGGAAATATAAAAAAAAAACTTACAAAGTAGGCCTTTGAGCATAGGTCACTGACTTGCTCTTGGTCTGTAGACCTTCGATCGCGCGCTACATATGGTATTTTAAAGAAAGCTTGCTTAAAATCCCACGCCTCAAAAGCATCTTTATTATTTAAATGGTCAGGCTCCAAAGTTCTGTAAACTCAGTACGAAACTGGATCCGGTCGCGGGTTTGGGTGGTATTAGCATATTATGATTAGCTCGACTGCAATGCGCTAGCTGGACAATCGATCCGATGACCGCAAAGGATCGATTCGGTAGTCAAGATCGCTGCGGTGAGGAAGAAATAATTTTGTCCAGTTTGGCGTTCCATAGCGGTGAGGAAGAAATAATTTTGTCCAGTTTGGCGTTCCATAGTAATTGTGGCACTAATCACCTCCCATAAAATTGCGTAAAGTCAGAGTGCACTTTTGCTCAGAGTTCGAGTGCACAGCGCACTAACTTTGGGATATAAGCTTCGATTACGTCATCCGTCTAGTGACAAAATAAAATTATGGCTCAGAAACATGCATGTGCGTTCGGCTTCCAGGGCTCATTGTGAGATACTGGAGGCAGCAGAAGAGTGACCAGGTCATGCTAGCCTATTTGCGCTTCGTGCATCTGGTACCTGTAGGGAAAATAGCGTCTCTTGGGTTACGAAGGCGTCGAATTGCTGAAACCCCTTTTCAGTTGTTGTGTGATGCTATAAAGTAAAGGTTCGTTAGTTGTGTCGTGAATGCATGTTTAAAGATCGATGCCTGAGCTGCATGCATGTCCGATTTTACGGGACGTGCTGAAAACATTGCAATCCCGACAAAACTAACGAACCTTAGCTTTATAGCATCACACAACAACTGAAGAGGGGTTTCAGCAATTCGATGCCTTCGTAACCCAAGAGACGCTATTTTCCCTACAGGTACCTGGACATTTGCCAAGACAATATATGTTTATCACAACCTCAACATCTCTTTGCATACCTGGAGGTCCCTATGAATAATCTCTACATGCCATATGGCTCCTTATCAATATCTGTGTGCACTGCAGCTGGTCAACTATCAATACACAATGGCCCAAGCTGCAAGCGGCACCATTGTTTAATACGTATGGGCGGCTTTATTGTTGCCTCGTGATAAGCTTGTAGCAGGTACAGGTACTGTGCTTTGAGCTAAGGAGCTGGAGTTGCGTCAATAGACCCTTCCCTTTAACGGCGTAAGGAATGCAATTTGCTATTTTTACGTCACGTCCGGAGTACTTCCTGACATGTTTTCAGCTGCTCCTAAAATCGGACATGCATGCGGGCATCGACATTTAAACTTGAATTCACGACACAACTAACGAACCTTATAGCATCACACAACAACTGAAGAGGGGTTTAGGCAATTCGACGCCTTCGTAACCCAAGAGACGCTATTTTCCCTACATGTACCAGGTGCACGAAGCGCAAATACTGCTAGTAGGCTAGGATGACCTGGTCACTCTTCTGCTGCCTCCAGTATCTCATAATGAGTCCTGCATGGAACGTATCAAACGCATATGCTGCTTTCAGGGCCGCCGAGAGGGGGGGGCCGGGGGGGCTGCTGACCCCGGGGCCCGTCGTTTAACATGGGGCCCGGGCCGCCCGGCTGGTCACTTTGTGTGTGTGTGTGCGTGTGTGTGCGTGTGTGCGTGATTGATGTTTCGTTACGGTTTTGATCATTGCGCAGCTAGGCGCAATATAGATGTATACGTTCCGAGCGGAATAGAATGTATAATTCATAAACCGTATATAATTTCGTCAAATTCGTTTTCTAAAATGTACAAGCAAAAGTCCCGGTGGCAGAAAATAAAGGCCGGAAAGAGCTGTAAGAGAAGAGAACCGCGCCGACCAAAAGACACGACAAATTTTTTTTTGAAATGTTTAGGATTTATCACAAACACCTTCACCGACATAGCTAGGAGCGACGATCGCGACCTACATAACGATCAGTTCCAGTGCTGAGCATGAAATTGCATGAGTGTATTTGTCAAAAAGGAAATCAGGGAGCAAATTTGTTGGATAGTCGCGCTTATATATAAATTGAAGTTTTGAGTGCACATGGACTCTGTGATTTGCTCTGTTCGTCAGCAGCCAGCATTAGAAACATGTAATAAGTAT
This sequence comes from Spongilla lacustris, assembly GCA_949361645.1. NCBI lineage: Eukaryota > Metazoa > Porifera > Demospongiae > Spongillida > Spongillidae > Spongilla > Spongilla lacustris. The sequence goes on along the minus strand of OX442431.1, from coordinate 5,622,171 downwards.
TTGTTACGTATATGTCGACACCACCATGCTAGCCGTGTTAAGAAAGTGTGGTGTATGTGGAAGATTTTTATGACCATGTCAACAACTGAAGTGGTCGTGTATAATGTAGGTTACAAAAAAAAAACTCTTATAAAGGAAATTGACTCATATACACATCCGGCATAGCTATACATGTATGTGTGTATGCTTTTAAACAAATATAGATTTCAGCATTTCCACGTGCACGGTCTATGAGTGCAGAAATTCAGTTCAGTTGTCAGCCTGCATGTGTCCCCTTTCCAGTTCTCGTGCAATAAACTACAGCAAAATCAAGTGCCACTAAAATCCAGCATATAGCAATGAGAAGAGTACTAACCTATGTAGTAGCCTCAAGTGCGTTTCCATGCAAGCTGTGATTTTAACTGCAAGCTTAAAAGGTTAATCACCTGATGATTGGATAGGTATGGACCATTTGTCTGATTCTAGCTGCTCGAGGGGCAAGGAGGTACGGTGGCCTGGAACCTTGCACCAAAAGAGTTGCATATCTTCTTTTCAAAGTGAAGGACTTGAGGCAAGAGGTAATGTGAAGATGGAGGAAATGATAGTTTGTCATTTTATTCAATGGAAATGAGTCTTGGGCTGATTGGCTACATGTGCCGGCATGAAATTCATGCAACGAAAGTAAGTGATTTATATATGCAAGCCAATGAAAATCTTGATGTAATAATTTATTTCTGCTGAAACTGGTGATCAGTGGTGAGGAAAAAGTGATTTCTCAATGGGAAATGTTTGGTAGCATTATTGGAGGCTCGCAAAGCAACAGTACAAAGGAAGACACGAAGGACTGAACCTTACCTCATTTTCCAGAATTCTGAACTTTACTGTGCTCGGTGCCTCATCAGTATAGAGTAAAATTGTATTTGTACACTATAGGGTTTTTATAATACTGTAAGTGCATGTTATTTTTTATGTACTCGTTTCCCATCGCAGTATAATTATGCACATATTACAGATCTATGCTTTGCGAACGAGCAGTCCCAGGATTGTCCTGATTTATGCGTTGCACACACGCAATCCCAGGATTGCACGGCCAGTCCATGGTTTGTACCATAAACCATGGATCCAGGGTTGCGCAAATCCATGCTTTGCGCGTAACATATGCATGCATGTAGGTAAATAATGTTACATAATTATACTGGCACGCAGTAAGTGTTTTTAATTTTCGCCACATGCACTAACAACAAATGAATAGTTAAAAACCCAACTACACGAAAGCGATATATTTTCCCCCTGTATGGTGTTTTATATCTACCGAATCCATCCCTAAGGGGGCCCGGAAGGACTATATAGCCCTGGGGCCCGTGCCAGCTCTCGACGGCCCTGGCTGCTTTCGAACTTTGGGTCGTCACGATGCAGCAGAGATAATATCTATATATTATCTCTGGATGCAACAGCCATAATTTATTTGTCACTAGACGGATGACGTAATCGAAACTTATATCCCAAAGTTAGTGCGCTGTGCACTCGAACTCTGAGCAAAAGTGCACTCTGACTCTACGCAATTTCGTACAATTGCGCTACGCAATTTCGTACAATTGCACTGCGCGCTACGCAATTTCGTACGATTGCGCTGGACACAATGCTCTGCGCGCGAGGTACCGGGCCACCGTACCTACCTATAGAAGCTTGGAGTTCTTGACGGAGAAATATGTATACTTACTTACGTGCGAAGGCCATGCATCTTTTCTTTGATATGCTATAAATTTGCATGGCAACAGTAAATGCACTTTCTGAAGCTGCGGTTGAATCAGGAATGGCTTATGGCTAAGCCATTTTTAGCCATAACTGATGGCATCATGCACGTTCTTTCCACCACATAAGACTAAAGTGGGTCAGTTACTTGAGTTTGTTTCGTCTTCTTTCATATACGTATCAAGTTCTTTGTCTACTTTCTGTATTGTATTATCCTTCTGTTGACTCCCTTTTTTTAACCATGCAAAATAGTATAAGTTAAAGATCATCATCACTTGTACTTGTAGCAGGAATTATTATATTTTTTGTACAAAGGTGCCGTCTCTGTTACTCATTTGCCTCTTCTTATATAGCATCTGAAGGAGACTGCATGGTGCTGTTAACTTTGCTAGGACTCTGTACTGGATGGTATGGGGTTGGATGCGATGGTGTCCATAAACCGGCTTTTATTAAGGTATTCACAAATACCATACAAAACCCACTTGGCAAGGTTAATAGCACATAACTGCATGCCACATGCAGTGTACATTTGTGTGATCACTAGGGGTCGAAAATTGGATTCTGATTACCTGAGTAAGTCGTACAACTGTTTCACGGGGAGTTGTGCTGCTCTAAAAATAGAAACTTCACTTTTTTTTGTTATTATTTATTATCATCTTATTTTTCTATCGTATCTAATACGAACACTGCTCTTCAGACAGCACTTGTACTTAGCAAGGCTATCGGTCAGTATTGTCAAGTGTTATTGTTGTATATAGAATTAGCTATGCGTATGGTGTAAAGACTCGTATGTTGCTAAGCAAATGATGTGTTGTCAGGGTGGTGTTAGCAATGAATACTAGTCCCCCGGTATCAGGACCCACGGTAGTGGGTCCTATGTAGGATTGGCTTCGTGGGCGTGGTTTTCGATCGAGCGTTTTAAAACGGGTTGCCTTTACTCGCCAGCTCGCATATAATCCATCACAAACATGACAGATATGCACATATAACGCGAGCTTCGCTAAACAGTGCCGTTTACGTGGAGTGACAAGTCGCAGGGGCGGATACAGGATTTTGTGTTAGGGGGGGCATGTAGGATGGGATAGGGGGCGTGCCCCTCCGAACTTGCCAGGGTGTCTGGGAAAGCGCAGTAAGCACCATCATCTCCGCCCCAAAACCCTAGCCACTGGTGTTTTTTTTTTTTTGCACTTTTGGAAGTTATAAAACAGAGTAAAGATACCTATAACAGTCACACTTCACAAATATGGTAAATTAGAAGCATCATCCGAGGGTATTTTCGACTATAGCTGTCAATGATAGCATCAATATTAAGTTCAATATCTTTGTGCACATACAATAACATTAACACTGTCTTCTCCCATAGTGCTGCGATAGACATTTTAAATATAAATCTCAAAGAGGAATTAGCTCTTTCCACTCCACTTGATGTTACAGAGGTGAATAGCAGTAGCTTAATGATAGTTGTAATATTTGGGAACATGGTAGGGGACGCATTTCTGTCTGCTATGGTTGTTACAAGAGAGTTTGGTTTAATAGGGGAATTATTCCACATGTTTTTCCAAAGCGCAATCTCTTGATGAAATGCTTGTGGAAAAGGCAGATCATCACTATAAAACTTGTATAGGTCGTCTGCAACGATAGCCTTTTCATCATCTTTGTAAAGATGCGAAGGAATTAAACATAATGCTCGTAAACCGTGAATAGTTAGATCCGAAAATCGAAGATCTAATTGCTGAATGAGACAATCCAAATATGGAATAAAAACAGCGAATTAAAAATATTCTTTTGGTGATCTAGCAGGAACATTGTTCCGCTGTGTTTGATCTACTACTTTCCTGACGGCAATTGAAATTGAAATTCGCATTGTATTACATGTATGTACGAACTGAACGCTGAACGAATGTACAAACTGAACGCTGAACGAATGTACGAACTGAACGCTCAAAAGCACAATAGAAAAAGTGCCACGTGTCAGGGGTGATACTTAGCACGTACAACAGGTCTAGCGCTAGTCTCGGCCCCAGACCCAACGGACGCAGCTGCGGATGGATTACATCACCGCTACGCGTCGCGTAGCGGTGATGTAATCCATCCGCAGCTGTCTGGGGCCAAGACTAGTCTAGCGCCTGCAAGAGCTAAGACAGTGCGGCGCTGATGACATAATTAAATTCATTACAATGGACAGGAGGCGTATCCTTATAAGTTAGGGGGGGCATAGGCCGGGTTTCCCCCCCCCTGTATCCGCCACTGAGTCGGTACCAAAATTCCGCCATTTAATTTTTGTTCATCACCTCCGTCTTCCGTTCATCACGTATAACTCGCGACAGGAACGTCGTAAGAAGACGAGATTAGCTTCAAAAAGTTGCATTTTAACTCCAAACGCATCTTTTTATGCAGATAAGATATCTGCACAATTGTAAGCTGGCGTTAATATGCCGTGAAATAACTCGAGCAGGTGCAATTCATTATCGATAAAAATTCTCGGTTGCCTAGCAGTATGCAATATGACGCCACACACGCGTCTTAATTTACTGTTGCCAGGCTACACACGTTAATATAAGCAGCTGCAGACACGTTTACAGCAGGCAGTTCTAATTTAGCAAAGGTGCCCAAGCCAATAAAAACGGTTCGTTAACAAAGAGAACTCTGAGTTTAAGATATTAGAATAAAGGTAGGCCTATCAATAAAATTAAAAAGAGGCCTATATATTCAACGAGCGGGAGGAGGGCTGTCCGCCTTCGGCCGATTCAACGAGCGGCGGGGGGGGGGGGGGGGGGTGGCTGTCCTCGTAAAACTGTGTGCAAAAAAAAAGTTATAAAAGGGCCCCGGGGTTGCAACCCCCAACCCCCTGTATCCGCCCCTGGGAATCTAAGCTTTGGAACGAATACACTAAGCAACATATTACTGAACACTCCTGGCAGAGAAAAAAAATTAGGGGAACAAGTAAATCAAAAACTTCTCTATCGAGAAAGTGATTGGTGGGATGTAGAATTGGTGGTGCAAAAAGCAAGGAAACAAGGTACGGTATGTTAAAGTGAGGTTTGGTAGGATCCTACAACTATAACAGTCCTACATTTGCAAATAGGCTTCTTCGTTTGCAAATTCAGGACTGTGAGTTGTAGGATCCTACCAAACCTCACTTTAACATACCGTATCTTGTTTCCTTGCTTTTTGCACCACCAATCCTACATCCCACCAATCACTTTCTCGATAGAGAAGTTTTTGATTTACTTGTAGCTATTAAACGCGTGTGTACTAGCATTGATGCTTGTAAGTGTGGTATAGCAAATTAATTTTTACTAGTACATGTACCCCGGTTGGTTAACGACGTGTGTGTACTAATAAAGAAGTATGGTAGGCCTACTTATAGGACATGAGTACACACAGACAGAATTTCCCCAATGCTTCATATAAATAAAATCACCCCCGCGCGCCCCCCTCAAAGAAAAATAAAAAACGGTAATATGCACAGATCATAGCTTACTGGTGAGAATGCCTTTCGTTTTGTCTGTTTATGAGGTCTTTTTAAATAAATGAGGATGGCATGCTTTGGATCTCACAAATGAGCTGATATTTATTCATCCAAAAATATAATGAAGTGGAGTACCAAGTATTTGGGCTTCCCCCAACAAGGCATACATGTCTCTCTAGCTTAACCCGAAGTTATAGTGGCTTAGGTCAGTCAAGAATGCACCGCACAATACACTCACTGATGCACACAATCACTGTTTAAATAGTCTCGCAGTCATTTCCCATCCAATAATATAGTTTTAATATTATGCCAAAGGTGCCCAGGACACGGATCAGTCTTTCTAACCAGCTGTGCAGAAGTAGTTGTCCTGCCAAGCTAGAGCTTGCATCTCCAGACTGACATTACATTCGTCCCACCATTCTTTTAAGCTTTATCCCAAACTAAGTATCTCAACACTGGGTGCCAAACATGTTGAGGGTAGCGCCTTCCTACTTCAGCTTGCTGCTCTTGTTGAGGTGGGAGGATGAAGTGTTCAATGCGAGGTGCTTCCCAGTCAGCTACCAGTACACCACCATGTTGTTCATGTAGTTCAGCATGTGCCTCAATCTCTCCTCTCACCATACGTTCCTGCAGTCTACTAACATGCACACCACATGAGTCCTTGTGTGTTCAACTGCAACGTTTACTGGGGACAGTACCTTCTTCACAGTCCATCCTCCTTCCCATCTCACTTCTAGCTTGCCAGCTGTAGGTACGTGCCGCCAGACAGCATCTCCAACATTGAAGGTTGTGCTCTTTGTTGTGCTGTCATAGAACTCTTCTCTCTGCCATTGTGCTTCCTGTGTGATGACACCCAGGTCTTATTCCTGGGAACCCAACCCTTCTCTCCTAGTGAGAGAGCTGTGATAGTCATGACCCAAGTAGAAAATCATTCAGAACTGTTGCCCCTATGTTTCTACCTACATGTACCTACCGCATGGTCTAGGCATTGGAACATGGTTGGTTGGGATGTTAACCAGACACTTAGTCTTATTCTGGTAACCCAACCCTTCTTCCCAGCCGTGATAGTCATGACCCAAGTAGGAAGTCATTCAGAACTGTGATGGTAGTCTACTTACCTCAAAGCCAATGACACACCATACAACAGCCTTCATTGTACAAGTAACCATTCCATGTGTCACATGAGGAGGATAAAGCTGATGTACTTACATTGTCCAGAGGTAGACTAGACATTGATGACAGAATAATAAGAATTAATAAATAAAGCACTTCATATAACATCATAATACACATCCAAGGTAAAGATTCTGCATGGCCATTGAGAAAGGCACTCCAGTGTGTGTTGTCATGTCATAGATGACATGGGTGGGGCCTCTGATCATTGTGAAGCATACTTGACAAACTTTGTGCCACATACACAAAGAGTCAAAGAGTACACATGCATATAAGTACAGTCATGTATGTTTATAAGGAAACCACGTACCTAACATAGCCACACCTCTCTGAGTCAAATAGCCATTACGGTGGGTGAAAATTGTGAAGTATATCCAACAAGCTCTGCATAACATACATTGAGTCAGAGCACCTAATTTAGAACTCAGATCCATTAGTCCAGTGTGAGGTGAATGTGGAAATGTGTTTTGTGTGTGTGTTGTAGTTCTATGCAATAAAACGTAATATCACTTGGATGTCAGCTGCATGGTGTTGCCCACGTGACAGAATTATTATTACCCTATCCCATTTTTACCTCCAACGTTCCATCCAAACTGAAACAGTGTTTCATTTCATGTAGGTAGCGCACCAGCTCAAGCATCTATTCCTTTAATTTGCAGCTGTAATTTAATTAAAGTTTGCCATTAAATTATAAATGATTACTGGCGTGGTTCAGGTTTTGGAGCACTAACCTTCAAGTATACAGAACAGAAAAATGATTTTAAATGATTCAAATACATGACGTGTTCAGAGTCTGCACACATTCATCTGAAGTATGCAGACAGGTAATGACAAATATACTGAATTCCATATACAGACCATAAAATCATAAGTGAAGTGTTCATTCTGAGGCATATACAGACCCTGCATTCGAGTGGTGTGAAAAACAGCCCACGTGTCGGATGTAGACATGTATTGATAAATATAGGTGCAATATATAGGGCTGTATACGGTATAACTGTCACCTGTGAGACAAGTTAGGAATTTAATTGTTATGACTATCTGAACTAGAGTTACTTCGACCCTTTAAGCTTAGATAGAGATGAGCACATCACGAGGCTACCACAACTAAGCTGTGATGGCATCCTGAGGATATGAAATCAAATTCAGTTCAAAGTACTACCACATTCTTATTCGTAAAGGGTATTGGGCATAACTGCTGTGCTGTTCCCTTGCCAATATTATCACAATGATTAAAACAGCATGATATGAGTGTCACCTTGGTGGTGCTATGATAAAATGAACCTCAGGTGGTAGCTTGTCTAGACTACACAGCTGGAAACACAGTTGTATCTCTCTACAGAGAGGGTCATGCCAAGCTGAAGCTTCCCTTCACTGCTCTGAGCTGTCTCTGTGCTTTTGAACATGGTGTTGCCCCTTAGAGAAGGGGACAAGGTGTCCTCCAACATGGCATCCACTTGAGGTCTGCCCTCCAGAATAGGAGCCATGTCCACCTGCCAAGTCACCAATGGAAGCTGGGTAACAGAAGACTCCTTCCACCCCTCCCCTGGGGGGCCAGTGTTGCCACTAGCAACCATCTTTCCTTTGCCTTTGGTGTCCTTTGTGCTTTGTTGAGACTTCTGCACAGAAAGGGAAAGTGTGTGGAGAAGGGTATGCGGGGAGGTGGGGAAAGGGGGAAGGGAGGACATAGGAGGGGAAAGAGGAGGGAGGAGAGAGAGAAATGGAGAAAGGAAGGCCTGATAGGACCAGCTGGTGCATGTACGCCCATGAAACTAATGGTACAATGTACCTTGGCAGCACTACTCCGCCCACTCTGGGGAGTACCCCTTTCAGGTTTTGCACTTTGGGGTTTCCCCACCCCTTGGACTGGAACCACCTCCCTTGCATATACCACTCTCACCATACACACCCTCACATCCATACTTCCCTTCAGGAAGTGTGCTAGGGAGACCAAGTCTTCCACTCTGCATGACACCCCAAGGCTGCTGCAGTCCAACAGGCTTGTAGCATAAGGCAAAGGGTTAAATCTGTGCCAAGGCAAGTCCTTATATTTGTCCTCATGTGTAAGGTCTAGCTTAGGACTGGATACCCGTAGTGAGGGTGCTGGAATGTTCTGTGCAGACACAGAGGTAAGGGAGGGTCCAGCAAGCTTAAAGAGGTCAGGGGGCAGGAAGGAATGGTGCACCTCCACCAGAGACCTCACTATCTGATCAACTGTGTCAGGGACCTGTGGGGCAGTTATTATTACATTGCACTGATTTTGGTCCCATGATGATATGAGTCATTACTTCCTGTCCACCTTATCAACGATCCATGATTTTCATTAATCCTTTGCAGTCTGGAGTAAAAACCACAGCGGTTGCCTAGAGACATCGTGTCGCGTTCGCGGACCTTGGAGTAATAAACTGGCAATGCTCTGAGTCATTCTTTCCCGCTCAGACATTGATCCTTCGGCCGATCCAGTTCTTGATCAATAGGATCTGCCAACAGTACTAGTAAGCTTGACAGAGTCTGACTTTTTTAAAGCCATCCATTAAAAAAGGCTCCTGATATGTCAGACTCTGTCAAGCTTACAGTTGGCAGCATAGTTTGACCAGGAACTGGATCGGCCGGCGGACTCCATTTTATTACGCAAAGGTCCGCGAACGTGACACAATGTCTCTAGGCAACCGCTGTGGTATTTACCCCCGGACGTGACGTTATCGTACTTCCGATCTTTCATGCAAAGGGTCCATTGCCATGGTAGGCAATGAATTTTTTGTCAATCACAAGGCAATGCCATTACTTGCATAAGTACTTACCTCTTCAAGCTCTGGTAGCCCACTTAAGCTCTTAACCTTTATGTGCAATTTGGCACACCTGATTAAATCTGCCAGGAGAGCACCATTAGAGGGCAGTGCTGGTATAGGTGATGGGTGTGGTCACCTGCATGCATATCACAGCACTCTGCCATGCCTGCTGTCTGCTCTCGCTCTATGACTGTGACATCAGAGTCGTCCAATGAAGTAAGCGATGCCAGACTGTCCACAGTGTAGCCACGGTAACATGGTACCAGCTACAGAAGAAAAGGCCAGTGAAACATCTTGGAGACACAGCATATATAATCAGCAACCTTTAAATTTAAGTAGCTAGGATAGCAATGGCCACACAAACACAAGTCCTTCTACCATGGAGTATTATGGTACCAAAGCCAGGCACCAGTTGGACTGTACACACACACACATACATACATTGCACATGTTGCTTACTGCACTGATTAGTATTTGAGGAGAAGGCAGTGAATAGAGTGGGGGGGGGGGGGGGGAGGTAGGAGCCAAGAAGAGAGTGAGAGGGGAGGGGTTAAGGAGAGGAGCGGGACAGGAGTGAGAGGGTTGAAGTGGGGCAAATTATATTTTACCACCCTTACTGTAAAGGGATTCCCCTTTAAGGAGAGGCTGCGAAGTTGTTTGAGCTCCATTGTGACCTTGATTGTTGAGGGAAGGTCAGTAAGCTGATTGTAACTGATATCAAGTGAAAGCAGAGAGGACCTGAGGAGAAAGAGATACATGGGTGGCCTGGGGAGGAGGTGACCTAGTGTGGTGACAAGTACAAAAATTCTTCAAAGAGATAGCCCCCTACTGACCAGTTAGATGGCCCCCTTACTGACCAGCTAGATGGCCCCTTACTGACCAGCTAGATGGCCCCTTACTGACCAGCTAGGTGGCCCCTTACTGACCAGTTAGATGGCCCCTTACTGACCAGCTAGATGGTCCCCTTACTGACCAGTTAGATGGCCCCTTACTGACCAGCAAGATGGCCCCTTACTGACCAGTTAGATGGCCCCTTACTGACCAGTTAGATGGCCCCTTACTGACCAGCTAGATGGTCCCCTTACTGACCAGTTAGATGGCCCCTTACTGACCAGCTAGATGGCCCCTTACTGACCATGCAGTTAGATGGTCCCCTTACTGACCAGTTAGATGGCCCCTTACTGACCAGCAAGATGGCCCCTTACTGACCAGCCCCTTACTGACCAGTTAGATGGCCCCTTACTGACTAGCTAGATGGCCCCTTACTGACCAGTTAGATGGCCCCTTACTGACCAGTTAGATGGCCCCTTACTGACCAGCCCCTTACTGACCAGCTAGATGGTCCCATACTGACCAGCTAGATGGCCCCTTACTGACCAGCTAGATGGCCCCTTACTGACCAGTTAGATGGCCTCTTACTGACCAGCAAGATGGCCCCTTACTGACCAGTTAGATGGCCCCTTACTGACCAGCTAGATGGCCCCTTACTGAACAGTTAGATGGCCCCTTACTGACCAGTTAGATGGCCCCTTACTGACCAGCTAGATGGCCCCTTACTGACCAGTTAGATGGCCCCTTACTGACCAGCTAGATGGCCCCTTACTGACCAGTTAGATGGCCCCTTACTGACCAGTTAGATGGCCCCTTACTGACCAGCTAGATGGCCCCTTACTGACCAGTTAGATGGCCCCTTACTGACCAGTTAGATGGTCCCCTTACTGACCAGTTAGATGGCCCCTTACTGACCAGCTAGATGGCCCTTTACTGACCAGCTAGATGGCTCTAACTCCAGACTGCCAAGCCTGTTGTAGGCCAGTCCAAGATGGAGGAGCTTCAGTGGGCAGGTGCAGAGGTCAGCGGTGCTCTCCAGTTCATTGTAGCATAGCTCCAGGAGCTGCATACATGACAACAGCATGGAACCCATTCAACAGGGTATATCCACAACCAGGGAGATGGTTTGAATTTTGTTTTAATTTTGAAATTGTGATGCAAATGTAGACAAATGATGTGTTGGCTTGAAATAATTCAACTTAGCTACTTTATTTAATAAACCACTAAATGACCATTCATTACAATTAAAGATTAATATGGCCAAAGCAAATATATAATTTTATCGCCAAGTTGTTGAAAGATTTTTTTGGGGGGAGTTTGAATTAAAGTGAAACTTGTGCAATGCGGTCACCTTTGGGACCAATTACGGTGGCCTCATTAGAGAGGTGGTCACATTAGAGAGGTAGAGAGGTGGTCACATTAGAGAGGTAGCCTCATTAGAGAGGTGGCCTCATTAGAGAGGTGGCCTCATTAGAGAGGTGGCCTCATTAGAGAGGTGGCCTCATTAGTGAGGTGGCCTAATGAGAGAGGTGGTCACATTAGAGACTCATTAGAGAGGTAGTTGCATTGCAAGGTACACAGAAGCTTGATTGACTTTAAATAGTTCAGGCTGCAATAAGTGGCCATATTGTGGCTGCATTATATAAGTAACCACATGGGCAGGTTTAACTAATTACATTTGCATCCACAGTAATTTCGAGTGGGTGTTTAACACTAGCATTTTATTAATAATCGTACCTTTAACTGCGGCGGGAGGTGATGAAGCGGTACGTTCGTGAGGTGGTTTCCAGTAAGGGTGAGCTCCTCCAGGTTTGCACACTTCAGTAAACCGTCGTCAAGGTCCGTGATCTATTACATCTATGATTATGCAGCAGCACCGAACAGTACTAACACTAATACATTACCTACCTGTTGGTCTACCAGCCTCAGTCGCCTTAATATCTTGTAGGCCAGTTCAATCGTGTAGTTGCCGGGTTTTGAAATGGCAGCTTCCTTGAGCTAGTTCGCCTCACCGCTCCAGTCCAAATCGGTAAGCCATAGCTTGCTGTTTGCAAGATCGGAGGAGTCCGAAGGAGAACAGCTGGTGCCTCCAGAAGCAGCGAACCAGAACAAGAACAGTGAGCAATATGCGTACGAATCCTTATCCTTACCCTGGAGCAGTGGGAGTTTTAATGAGTTCACTAACTCCCACAGAGCGCGGGATGCAAACCGTTTTTGATTCATAATTGCCGCCAATTCGATTTAATGCCCAATACACTTCCCCTCCCCCTTTAAGTATGGAACTGGAGACATCGACGTGTAATCGTATTCTACACCTGCCGCCCGAGCTGCTCGAGGTTATAGTCCTCTCTCCCGTTCTCTCTGTTCCTGACGTGTTCAGGTTAAGTGGAGTTTGCAGGCTTCTGCATCAAACAGTTTCCCGCCAATGGGAAAAATTGGCCAGGAGCAGGTGAACGTTGTTCTGCACTAACGTGTGTGTGTGTGTTTGTGTGTGTGTGTGTAGCGCGTGAAATGTGTATGTGCGTGTGTGTGTGTGATATTTTATGTGTATATATAGTTGACACTATAGTGCATCATGCGTTATTTTTTGCACAATGAATACCTGTCGTGCAGTTCTTCGCGCATTTTAATCAATGATGCTGGAAGGAAGGGCGTGTAGCTCTCCTTTCTTGGGTGGCCATTAGAAAGCTGACACGTTGCACAGTCTCCTTCTGTCATGTACTTACCCCCCGCCCCATGTTGGACATTACTGTAACTTTTGTTCGACAGGTGGTCAAGTTGGGATGAAGTGGTTGCCGGCGGCAATGCTGTCGACTGGCGGGCACTGGTCTGTCAGAGGTACCTCTGCGAGGAGCGTCTCAAAGCCCTCATGGATAGGTTGATGGACGTAGGGGCATGTGCACCATTGCTGGACGACCACGACCTGCGAGGGTTCTCAGACATCATGGAGGAAACTGCATCCTCCTTTGGTCTTATGGAGTGTGTGCTCAGGGATGTCTTCAGGGTCCCCCCAAAGTAAGAAGTGCTTCCTTACGAGAGAACACATGTGTTAGTCTAGTTCCTAATTTTCATTTAAATCACTGGTCTCCATGCCTACAACAATTACTCGCTGATTGCACGATTCAAGCATCCACATGATGTGCTCCAGTCGTGTGCATAGGTGTACCTCAAATCCCCCATGCTTGTGGGCACATATGTGCACCCTTGATAAACCATGTTCAGGGGACATACGTGTACATTGTTGCACGTACATGTCACGATTGTCCATGTACATCACTTCACCATTCATACACCATTTCACCATTGTACATGTACACACATGTGCATAGATATACACACACTTGATTCATTTTCATCTCATTGGCAGATGTGTCAACTTGACCCACCAGTTCTACTCCCTGTATGGTAGAGAGCACCTCCATAGGAAGCACCTGGAGGGGATGTGGAGCTCTCTTCTTGAGCTTCCTGAAGCCCAGCAACACCTGGAGTCAGGTTAGTTGTTAAGTCATTGCTATCATGAGGAACATACCTTGAAAGCAAAGGAGACCCATGCACCATTATGTACTTTGTGTCCCATTCCCATTACACATGCTTCGTTCCCGTTCCCATTACACATGCTTTGTTCTCCCATTCCCATTACATGTGCTTCATGTCCCATTCCCATTACATGTGCTTCATGTCCCATTCCCATTCCACGTGTTTGTGTGCCATTAATTGCATAAGCAGCGACATTTTTGTATTTGCAGGTGCCATTCTGTTGGCACAGTGGATGAACCCTTGGAGTGGAGTCTCATCCGAGTCTATTTTGGGAGAGCTCGACGACATAGCCGTACAGGTGGCCAGGAAGATCCTTGCCAAGCAAATGTCTGGGGGTTCCATCTGCCCCCCTCCCACCCTGTCCTCCAGTGAGCTGATGTCACAGGTGCAGTGCCTTGGCCTGGGGACCTGTGCAGTGCTGGATGAGCTGAACGCTGTGCTGTATGGACCACTGGGGTTCAGGCCATCTTCACAAGAGGAGTACTACGACGATAGTAACTCCTACATTGACCAGGTAACAGGCATGTGTGTTGTAGAGTGCTGTGTGTGAACCCCCCTCCCTCTGCCCCCCCCCCCCCCTCCCCCTCCCCACTGTGAAAAAAAAATGTTGATGTGTATATGAGCATATCTCCATAATCATTAACGCCTCTGTGTACCTTTTTCAACATTTGGTACTCCAATATGATTGGGAAAGTGGTACGTAACAGCGTTCATAATACCCACCCACCCCCCAAAAAATAAAAATAAATAAATTATGGTGACAGGCTTATTTAAACACGAGCCTGTTATCGGTGGAGCAGGGTTTGTATGCGATACTCTATGGTACGTGTATACCCAACCCTCTCCTCCTATTCCTCCTCCCCCTCCATATTTTCTTCCCCCAGGTGCTTAAGCAGAAAAGAGGCTTACCAATCACAATGAGCATTGTTTATCATTCAGTTGCTAGGAGGCTTGGTGTCACACTTTTACCTGTGAGTGTGCAGTTACCAGATGCCAGAGTGGTGCTGTGTTGTGTGTGTACTGTGGGTGGGAGTGGTGCTGTGTTGTGTGTACTGTGGGTGGGAGTGGTGCTGTGTTGTGTGTGTACTGTGGGTGGGTGTGGTGCTGTATTGTGTGTACTGTGGGTGGGTGTGGTGCTGTGTTGTGTGTACTGTGGGTGGGAGTGGTGCTGTGTTGTGTGTACTGTGGGTGGGAGTGGTGCTGTGTTGTGTGTACTGTGGGTGGGAGTGGTGCTGTGTTGTGGGTGGGAGTGGTGCTGTATTGTGTGTACTGTGGGTGGGTGTGGTGCTGTGTTGTGTGTACTGTGGGTGGGTGTGGCAGTGGATGGTACTGTGGTACATGTATATATGTGTATGGGTGGGTGGACCTAATCATTGTAGTTTTCATTTTCAAACTGTAATTTTGTAAATTCGTAATTGCCGTAATCCCATTGGTTGCTTCCTTTTTACACAAATCCTGCACCGACATTGATTTTATTTGAATGATATCTTGTGTGCATATTATCATCACTAATAATTAATGCCATTAAATAAGTATGCACACAGAAAGCACTGCTATACACATAGCAACACCCTTGCATTAGCTCTGACTAGTGTCAGGCTTATTCTGGTATGATAGTGCTGTTCAGGGCTTGTGACTTGGGCTCTGATATGTTCACAGCAAGCCTGGTAGCGGATAGAATGATCTTCTACATTACAAGCATGTTTACCTGTGTGTGTTTATTGTGTGGGTGTAGTTCTAGGTCAGCACTAAAGCTTTCACATTCGTCTTGCCCTTTGAAGGATTGGTTCCAAAAACTGTTGTTCATTCAGTATTTGAAAATGTATCAAGTTGAAATCATGTCCCAGATTTCACAACTTGCTCATAGCTTTTGCGATAGGCGCTTAGAGTCTTAGCTTCAGCTCAGTTATAAATTGGTTCTGTAATTGTGTTATCTTTTAGTAACAGCATTCCACCGTGGTTGGTTCTCTCTAAGTACATGTGTACTGTGCTCATCTTGCAATATTAGGTGAATTTTCCATCACATTTCCTTCTGAAGTTGGGATCGTCACAAGAGAGGTAGGGAGGGCACTTTTATTTCTAGTGGGTCTAGAACTGTTAATTCATTTGTTCGGAATGCACATACATTATTGTCGATTGTGACTGGAGGGCTAGTTGTTATAATCAGATGGTCATACACATGTACATATTGGCAGTTTGTATGCAAAGGATGGGCTTCTTAAAACTAACTTATGTTTTTACCTCCCTTGGTCCACCAGAGAACATCTGTACATGCATTAACCCTTCTCACCCTTAGGGAGGCTGGTGTACATGTATTAACCCTTCTCACCCTTAGGGAGGCTGGTGTACATGCATTAACCCTTCTCACCCTCCCTTAGGGAGACTGGTGTACATGCATTAACCCTTCTCACCCTTAGGGAGGCTGGTGTACATGTATTAACCCTTCTCACCCTTAGGGAGGCTGGTGTACATGCATTAACCCTTCTCACCCTCCCTTAGGGAGACTGGTGTACATGCATTAACCCTTCTCACCCTTAGGGAGGCTGGTGGCACTCAGGACGCCATTTTTATTGATGCGTACAATGGTGGTACCAGAAGGACGCGGGTGCAGTGCTTGGAGCTGTTGCCAGTCCTGCTCCCCAGCGTATCTCCTTTGTACTTTACAACTGCCTCTCTGGCTCAGGTGAGGTCCAAGGACATTGTGATCACTGACAAAAAGGCCAGGTCTATGATTAAAGTGGTTAGACTCTTTTGTTGTTGTTGTTGCTGTTGCCTGGGTAAAGAATTGTTACCACAGTTGCATTTTTGACCTCTTCCAATATTTGTGTTGTAGGTTTGTATGAGGATGGCAGGAAATCTGTGTTCAAACAGCACTCTTGTTACAGGAATGGAACTGCGTCGATTGTATAATGAACAAATGCAGCAGTGGTGATGTGGGGAGGAGTGGTGATGTGGGGAGGGGTGGTGATGTGGGGGAGGAGTGGTGATGTGGGGAGGGGTGGTGATGTGGGGAGGAGTGGTGATGTGGGGAGGAGTGGTGATGTGGGGAGGAGTGGTGATGTGGGGAGGAGTGGTGATGTGGGGAGGAGTGGTGATGTGGGGAGGGGTGGTGATGTGGGGAGGGGTGTATCAGGGGCTGTTGGGAACTTTGTTGCACAAAGCTGAACATTAGATTATTTCAATTTAAATATTTTAATTAACAAGGGCCAAAGCTTCTGTTATCAGTCTTGTGAATGTACTGCAAGAGTTTACACTTCTGTTCACAAGGGGTTAATTTATTTGCAGGGGTTGCTTGAGACTTCCCCAGGCACTTAGCCTTCAATTATTCCTCTGCTCTAAGGTGGTAGGTCGGCCTTTTGCATTGGACTACACTCTCTCGTGTACCAGTCTATGCATCAACCTGAACTACAGTCCTGTGCCGGTGAGTGTACTACTCCAATCTCTCCTCTCTTCCTCCCCTTTCCCTCGACCTCTGTCGCTTCCCTCTCCCTCCTTGATCCTCTCTCCCTCTTCAATCCTCTTTCCCTCCCCTCTCCCTCCTCCCTCCCTCCCTCTTCCATCCCTCCCTCCCTCCTCCATCCCTTCCTCCTCCCTCCCTCCCTCTTCCATCCCTCCCTTTTCCCTCCCTCCCTTCTCCCTCCCTCCCTTCTCCCTCCCTCCCTTCTCCCTCCCTCCCTTCTCCCTCCCTCCCTTCTCCCTCCCTCCCTTCTCCCTCCTCCCTTCTCCCTCCCTCCCTTCTCCCTCCCTCCCTTCTCCCTCCCTCCCTTCCTCCACCCTCCCTTCCTGCCTCCATCACTTACATACACTTTATGCCTACAATGGGATGCTACATGTAGAGGACACACACTACCCTTGCATAGACTGTGCTTCTGTATAGTTCTACATCTAGCAGGGTCTTATGCCCTCTGTCTAGGTTCTGCGACTGTTGGATGATGTCATTAAATCGGGGGCTCGTGCTACAAGTGACCTCATTCTGTTACGCCATTCTGCTGAGGAGGCAGTGAAGAAGAAAGAAGAGCTGTGCTCATCACTGTCCCAGGTACACTGTATGTAACGTTTGGCCAGGCATACCTGCCATTTGGAATACCAACGGGCAGGCAAACATACACACATATGCACACACACATGCACACACACACATGCACACACACACACACACACACACACACACACACACACATGCACACACACATGCACACATACACACACACACACACACACACACACACACACACACACACACACACACACACACACACAGTTTATGTGTGTAGTTTTAACTAGTGTATGTTCCCAGTCCAACCAGGCTGATTGTGTGGCAGTCTAGTTAATGTGACTACATGTATCTCATTTTCTTTTTTTCTTGGCTAGTACATGTACATGTGTACACATACATCAGTATACTTGTAGCACTGATGCTAAGTGTACACACTGTAATGCAGTCTATGGGCACCTCTTACATATGGGAATATTGATGCTTGTTTCACTTTTACAGCCTAAACGTCGAGTCCCCAGTCTTAAATATCATATTGGAATGATAGCAAGAAACATAAGGTGCATATCTGCTGTTAATAACCAACCGTAATATATTGTACATACATGTATACATCACATCTGCACATCCACATACACACATGTACACACACATGTACACACACACACATGTACAACACACACATGTACACACTTTTTCACACATGTACACACACTTTTACACACATTGCACACACACATGTGTTCACACACACACTTTTACACACATTGCACACACACACACACACACATGTACACACACACATGTACACACGCACATGTGTTCACACATTTGCATACACACACACACACATACACTTGCCCACCATTTCCCTCCAAGGTATGGCTACCGCTGTGTGGTGTATGGCTGGGATGAGTGCTGTGAGATGGACGAGTCATGGATGGTTCGGATGAGGGTGGACCAGCTGCAGATGGGGAGGAGGCAGCCATTCTACCATGTACTGGTTGAGGATGGCACCACCAGATATGCTGCCCAAGGTGGGGGCTATGTATGCATGTGTGTGATGTATGCATGTGTGTGATGTATGCATGTGGGGGGAAGGGTGATATTATAACAAATTTATAGGGGTAGGGGTGAAGGGAAGGTTTGTAAATATAGTTGTATATCGAGTGTGGCTAAAATCTTTACCTCTGTGGCACTTAAAGGTTCTTGATGGGTACTGTGATTTGAATATTACATTTAAATATAAATTATTATGATCATATGGGAAAGTGTCTAGCAAAATCAGGCTTGTGAGGTTATAATTTTATCACTATAAAAATTGTAGGTTATGCATCCTCGCAACAGTACAACCTTTTCCTTTCAAATTTCGTACACTTGTCCCCACACAATTGCTCTCTATGGAAATCGATTTTGTGATCTACGTATTTTCCGTGCCATGGGTACAAAGTTCGTTAACCCTGCAGGTTAGAAATCCACATTTTTCAAAGTGTGTGTGTGTGTTCAAATTGCATCAAATTCGGGACATACATAGTGGAGTCCTGATTTGGTCAGATTGTTGATTTGTATATTATCCTTTACGGTAATATGGCAGTGCAAAGTAAGCGCATATTTCCTGCCCAATTTGTGCCACTGATGTATCAAGTGATTGCATTTCTCGTGGACTCTTGTGCCAACTCGGTACGTACGCCCTTCGATTAACTCATAGCCACAAATTATAGTACATCGCAGACATCATGAGGGTGCATGGTGATTGATTCATTTAGAAAAGCCTTCCGGGGACAAGCATGATTGCTAACGATTGCTAAGCCTAAGTCTTGCTGCCTTGTTAGCACAATGTTTGCAACACAAACTAGTGCTACGTTACAGTGCCTGTTATAAGAAGTGCTATAGTATTGTGCTTGTGAAGTAGTTCTATGGTGTTGTAGTGCTATGGTGTTGTGGTGCTATGGTGTTGTGGTGCTATGGTGCTGATTGTGTAGTGCTATGGTGCTGCATTTATGAATTAGTGCTATTGTGTAGAGAGATACACTTGTTTAGTAAACACAAATCTCTTTTCGATGGGAGCAGAGGGGAGGTACTCTACAGTATAATGATTATTCGTACATGGCCTTTCACTTGCAGAGAACCTTGAACCTTCCACACCGTTTAATTCCTCCATCTGTCACTGGGAGCTTGGCAGATATTTTGAGAGCTTCACAGGGAGAGGTTATGTCCCTAACAGGGCTCTCAGAAACATTTACTGTGAGGACTGTGGATGATTGCAGCCTTTGAGATCTCGATGTACATGTGTGTTTGGTTGTTTGTGCATTGTATTGTCCAAGTCATGCACATTATTATGCTCAAAACTAAAGCAACAATATGATATGATGCAGTCAAATGCCAGTGAGCAGTGGAGTACAGGTGCACTTTGGCATTGTTGACTTTCCACCAATCTCCTTATGTTTTATGCCTGCAGTACTTTAACTTTCTACTATGAGTATCTTATTAGGGATGAGATGCTACATGTGGTGCCTTGGCAACTGCTTTAGTTTTAGTCACCCTCGTCGTATATGATTATAATTATTTAGATCAGTGCGGCTACAGTGGTGTTCACCGAAAGAGGGGGAAAATGCAATAATGCACATTTTTGATTTTATCTCATGAATGGTATATAAGTATATCATGCCAATTACATTTTTAGATTCAGCATCTACTTCTGAACAGAGTACATTTGCTTTATAACTTTAAACAAAACAACGCACCATAGTAAACAACTGCTGGTCAGGTTGGATGTTCAAGGCTATAACTCCTCTATACTTTGTAGTTAAGCTACCAAATTTTTTTTGTATGTACCCAATACAGGTGAGTACCTATAGTGTTGTGTTGAGCTCTTAAGTCTCACTCGCTGTGGAGATCGGTAGGAAAGTATCGCTTTTCAGAGGGAGGCGTGGTCTTCGTATGAATTCGGACAAATTAGTTTGACTTAAGGATTAAAATTGACTTTTTCTAAATGAGAGGTCTCTTGGGTATCCATATAATTTATAATAATTTTTGGCAGCTTGCTATCGGCATTAAACAATCCATGAAATGCTAAAAATCTTAACATTGAAAGCCATTTTTCAACCGTTTTTAGGATTTCTCCGTATATCATTGTAAAAATGTAGCAAAGAATCATAGTATTTGCGTTTGTAAGCACTGTACGTAACTTTTAAAAGCATTTCTACGTGTAGAATACTTGATAGAATAAGTACAAACGCAAATATCATGATTATGTGCTACACGTTTACTACCATATACGGAGAAATCCTAAAAACGGGTGAAAAATGGCTTTCAATGTTAAGATTTTTAACATTTCATGGATTATTTAATGCCGATAGCAAGCTGCCAAAAAATTATTATAAATTATATGGATACCCCAGAGACCTCTCATTCAGAAAAAGTCAATTTTAATCCTTAAGTCAAACTAATTTGTCCGAATTCATACGAAGACCACGCCTCCCTCTGAAAAGTGATACTTTCCTACCGATCTCCACAGCGAGTGAGACTTGAGAGCTCAACACAACACTATAGGTACTCACCTGTATTGGGTAAATACAAAAAAAAATTTGGTAGCTTAACTACAAAGTATAGAGGAGTTACAGCCTTGAACATCCAACCTGACCAGCAGTTGTTTACTATGGTGCATTGATTTGTTTACAAGTTAAAGCAAATGTACTCTGTTCAGAAGTAGATGCTGAATCTAAAAATGTAATTGGCATGATATACTTATATACCATTCATGAGATAAAATCAAAAATGTGCATTATTGCATTTTTCCCCTCTTTCGGTGAACACCACTGTAAACATGCATGTATTTACCGCGTAGACCGGTCGGTTTGAAATGGGTCAGCAACAAACGAAAGAATTTTCCCTGCTCAGCTGGAATATTTTTGGCTTAGATGATAACTACATTTCCGAAAGAACGCACGCAGTCTGCGAACTGGTGAAACAAAAGAAGCCAGATGTAGTGTACTTTCAAGAGGCCCACGTAGCCGGGATGACGGTCATCCCGGCTACGTGGGACTTGATAATGCGAGAACTGGGCGGAGAGTACACTATGTACCGCAACGTATCGGGGTGGTGTAACTACTACCACGACCTGGTGAGGAACGGATCGGCCGTGGTGCCCACAAAGGACGGGAGTACCGCAGTTACGTTCCCGGGATCCGGTCAGGGGCGGCACCTGCTGAAGCTGCCCGCCACTATCCACGGTAGCAGTACAGGTATTCACTTTATGACGTCACACCTGGAAAACTTGCCGACTGACACAGAGGAGCGGAAGAGCCAACTGAAGCAGGGCTTTGACGTCATGAAGGAGCTGGAGAAGGCTTCGGAGATGGACATATTTGGAGGAGACCTGAACATCGAGGACAGAGAGCTAGCCGAGATCGGGGGCCAGCCAGAGAATATTCGCGATGTGTGGGAGGTATGCGGCTCGTAGAACTGACGTGGCACACCGACAATCCGACCAAGCGCATCGATCGGATCTACTACTGTCCGGCCAATGGGAGAATACAACCGACATCGCTGGAACTGGTCGGTAAAGACAAGGTGATCCCTTGCGGAGTCCTTCCCAGCGATCATTATGGTCTGTTCATTAAGTTCCTGATCCGAGACCGAGACACAGTGTAAAATGCATGCATATATATGATATGCATGGTCTTTTCATGCAATCTTATCATCAATTACCAGTCCTTGTAGTTGCATGTATGGGTTGTGCAATTTAACAAAATATGAAACAAGATATAAAAACATTTTCGCCGAGACAATTAGGCCTAATGGTGGTGTAAAAAGGGACTGAACAAGGGGACGGGGTCCTAAGCGTAACTTCGTAATCGTTAATGCTTCCGCGTACCTGTTTAAACATTTCAGAAAAGAACTGGCACTCCAATACGATTTTAAAGAATAGCACGCAGCCGCGTTGATACGTTCCGTAAGGTCTTTAATCTATGTTTAAACCATAGACTATTATCTATGTTTAAACACGGGCCGGATAGTTTTATTTGAACATTAATAATCGTTGATAATTGGCAATCGCGAACCGTAAACATGGTACGCAGCGCATGCGCAGTGCTAGTGGTGCATAGTATTTATATTATGAGTGCAAGTTATTTAGTAAAATTAAGCTATTTCAGTAAACTTTCTACTTTTTGCACAATAACAACATTTATGTCCAAATACGACAGAAGGGCACCCAAAAACAAAGTGTATGCGTGGGACTTTACATATAAAATGACAGTAAAGCAAATAGGGAAGGGTAAATAAGAGGATGAGAAGAGTCAGTCCGTTTATTAGTAAGCAGGTGAACGTTCTCTTCGTTGAGGGCTGTACCCCTTACTGTCGTAGTTTGGACTCGGAGACCTCCTGATAGGAGTAGATGGCATACAAAAGGGAGGGAGGAAGGGGTTAAAACATAATAAACATTATAGGATAAAGCATCATTTGCGGTATCTACATGTACACATAAGAAAACTGTCAAATAGCAATAGCTCTTTTCCAAATTCTAGACAATCCTTTCACTTGCAATTTCCAACTTGTTAATACTCAGTGTCATCAGCATGGAAATTTATCTCTACACTTTGTGTTGCTTTTCAGTAGTATCAAATAAAAGTGTGTGCATGTTTTTAAATCTTCCCACAACAGTGAATGAAGGTCCCAAGCTCAGGTCAAATAACAACTTGGGGGCATACATAACTACAGCACTACATGTGTATAACAAAGCTCTGCCTCCTCCCCCCCCCCCCCCCCCCCCCCCCACAAATATAGCCTTCAACACAAACATCACACCAACAGCTCCTCTGCTCTCTAATAAGAACGCCTTAACAGCCCAGAGAACAGTAATACACATAGAACAGCACACACCTTCAGGGCAGAGGACTAACACTTCTTGATCTGCCTCGACGGTGTGGCGACCTAGAAATGGGGTTACTAGACCAGTTACTGAGGGACCTCAAAATACCCAAGTCACAGGCACATGTTAACAGCAACCCACAGCAACACAGAAACACCAAAGCCATATATCCATCACTCCAACCATGCCCCATGGACAGGCTACTCAAAAGAGTTATATAAACCAAAATAAGGCCTAGGAAGCATTCAGTAGCAAGATAATGTGAGTTGTACCTAGCCATGCTACAGATCTTGCAATGTTACATAACAGCCTCACCATAACTATCCACCCCCACACCAAGTTATCTTGTTACGTATTAAAACCAGCTGCCATTATGGTGCTTTATATTTAGAACAGGCACCCTAATTAGACATGATTAAAAAATTAATTTGGTAATAGGATATGGGCAAAAAGCATTTCTATAAATACGACATCACAAATGGCACACACACACACACACACACATACCAAAACATTAAGCATTGTCAATGCTAAATTTGAACATTTTTTTTAACGCCCCAATGACCAAAGCAGTAATGAGACATAATTACACACCTCTTAGGGGGTGGACTGCCACTCCTTGACCTGCCTCGGTGGTAGGGTGACCTTTGGATGGATGGGACAGACGTCACGGCACTATCATCCATTTTGATTGCAATCAAACATTTTCAGAGTGCAGACAATGAGACTGTCGCCCTTACCTTTTGGCAGGAGGGCTACCACTTCTAGATCTGCTTCTGCAATGTGAGAAATCAATCACAATCATAAAGCGACCACATGGTAACGATGAACAATGGAAACATCACCCTAAAAAAAAACTAACTCTGAACAACCTCGAGTGCAGCAACAACCACTGCTAGCCCCCCTTCCCCCCACTTACACTTCTGAATGCGAAGAGAAGAGACTAGAGCATAATGCTGTGAGGTTGGTGGAGCGAAGGGTTGTATTGCAGAGATTGTGAGGGGCGGGGCGCTGTCAACTACGTGTGGCGATGCACACAAGTATGTGCCGACAATCGTAACTGATCACTCAAAACAAAAAAAAAACACCCCACTATTGAAAAATGCCTCGGTTGGGTTGGATGTTTTCAAGGAGCTTGAATGCGCAATGCGCATTCTTGCAGAAGGAAAGAGGGGGCGGGGCATTCGCAGAGACGGATGGATGTGATGTTACAGATGGTAGGGAACAGAGGCATGGCGGATGGCTGTAGCACTCTCTAATAAGTGCCTGTGAAAGGGTGTCAAACCATGGCAACATAACTACTACGCCACTGCACACAATAACTGGCACCAACAAAATATTCAGGGTGGGAAAGAAGTACTATGTGGGGGCATCACAGTGACTTCTGTTTACACCCACTGACACAGAGAAATAAAATGCATTTATTCGCTAAACAAATAACTTGCTTTGTATAAACCAATTAGCTTATGACACACTACACATACATGTGACCAGCTATAAGTTTAAAAAAAAAAAAAAAAGACTTACGAGAAATTAACAAAGATGCGTGTGGTGGGCACTAATAAGAGTAGGTTACAACAACCTCTACTACTGCAGCTAAAACGGATGGCCCTACCATTTACTAATAACAACCGCTTGTTCCTCTATATTCAAAACTAAGCTAGTCACTCTGTATTCACGGTTCACGTGACGAGACGCGGCAATATCGAACAACAAAAAGGACTCGTCCATGCCAGCACCCCTGGGGATTAGCTTACTTGCTTCTCCCTCCTCTTCGAGGCGGGCTGCGACGATATCGACTGCTCACAACATTAGGGGGAGGCCCCCTGCGCGGGTTGCTGCGGTATCCCGGCCTACTGCTTGTGACAAAAGGACAGGCAAGAAACCATCAACGCTGCTCGACGCGCTGGCACGGGCAGAGACACGCTCTGTGTACTAACCTGCTGCTGTTCTTCGCCAGCTCCACTCTTATACGCACTCCGCACACGTAACGTCCGTCCATATCTCTCACCGCGTCCTCGGCATCGCGAGGATCTTCGAACTCGATGAAGGCAAAGCCTGCAGAGAGTACAATGACAGCACGTCCCATCCAGCATTTCATTTTCTGAACCTAACTTAATTTATATTATCAATACAAATCTACACTCCTCTTTCCCCTTTACAAAAAGTTAAATCCCAACGTAACAACAAAAAAAAAAAAAAGGAGTCAAAAATGGCGCATGAAATGACTGTTTATTAGGCGTACCTGGGGGATTCCTTGCAACCCATACACTCTTCAAGGGACCGTAGCGTTCGAACTCCCTCTCGAGTTCGGGCTTCGAGCCGCCAGAGCCAAGATCGCCAACGTACACCCTAGAACTCGCCATCTTAAACACACCTCAATTAAATGACGATATCACGTGACGATACTAAGTATAATTTTATGCCTTGTACGGTAGCACGCTGTACTATGTATACATATAGCATTGTAACTTGTACTTACTACTAGCAGAACGATACATCGTTGAATATAGATGTATCCTTTCCAATATTTGTGACGGAATAACCTTTATAGTAAATAATTATTGCATAGATTATACCATGGTCCACGAATCGGACCACGATCTATACATGTAATTTGTGCGACACATTAAAATTAATATTTAAGTTACAAAATTAGTATAGCTGAGAAACGCACTATAACGGTACATCATATCCAATAGTAGTTAATATATAATATCATATATATAATCACTTAAAAGTTCATAATTTAACTTTTTCACCCTATAAATGGATTTTGCTTATTATACAATTAAAACACCATAGAGTTGATACGAAGGCTGATAACTGTAACAGTGCTGCTTCAACTTGCTGTTTTGGACTTTCCACTCCCTTAAAACTATATCTCAATTGTAGTTTTCCTTGCTCTTTGCATGGCATTTCTTTAGCTGCAACATGCAGTTGAGGATTTTTTTCATTGTACTAGAGCATTGCCTTCCACTGGCTTTTAGCCTCGTCCCCAGGCCCTGTTTTTGTAAGTTAACTTATAAAAAACCGGGCCTGGGGACGAGGTTAACTGGCTTTGCAATTTGTGATTGTTTGTTCGCCAATTAATTATTCTAATACCCGGGGGGGGGGGGGGGGGGGGGGGGGGGGGGGCAAAAAACAAAGTGGAAGACACCACCCCACAACTTTGAAGAGCTCATTGAGAGCATCACGAATATGCTATTATTATTTTTCAGGGGGGTCTAGGTAAAAAAAAGTTATGACGTATCAAAGTTAAGGGGGGGGGGGGGGTCTTGGCCAAAAAGGCGCTACATTTGGAATTGCTATAGGTTCTTGTTGGTTAGCGTGCGTTGCAAACGAAGCCGCTGGGCTTACGGCCAGTTAGGTTATAGGTTGGTAAATAGCATAAGCAGTAAAACACAACTGAGCTCAAGTATTGAGCAAAATTAATTATTCATTGGACTTTAACGGCATGCCATGTACTGATACGCTTTTATGGAGGTGTTGTATGTACATGTACACGCACGCTAACATTGTTTTATTATATTAAACTTTTTCATACAATTATTTCAGTTGTCAAAAACCATGACTGTTGGACCGGCGTAGACCGGCTTAATAAGGCTCGTTCAAATTAAAGAACCTGAGTCAAGGAAGTACGTGTAAGCTAGGGTTTATTGAAGTGCAGTACGATAGGGTAGACATTAAATTAGTAGGTGTGTAAATCCTGCAGCATGCAGTGCTGCATGTATTTCCACTTACAATTATCATTATTATTAAGTTAATTTAAACAGATAAACATATTAAATTATCTACACCACCTAGACTAAATAATATATCATGCAGTATAGCCTGCATCGATGCATGCATGGCATTTGCGGCCCTGACAAGGATCAGTCATGCTGAATCTTTGGTACAGGGCTGCTACGGCTGCAGGCTATGGGC
This sequence comes from Spongilla lacustris, assembly GCA_949361645.1. Taxonomy (NCBI): domain Eukaryota; kingdom Metazoa; phylum Porifera; class Demospongiae; order Spongillida; family Spongillidae; genus Spongilla; species Spongilla lacustris. The sequence goes on along the minus strand of OX442431.1, from coordinate 5,594,845 downwards.
AAATCTGACGTGTGGCCAAGCGAGAGGTAAGCTGCGATATTGTCCACTTTGCTTCAGTGCATGCCCCAATACCCATGCTCTTTTTTATAAAATAAAAAAACAATAACAAAACTGAAGTGCTCATAGAGTGATAGACGTAGTACATGTAGATAGTACATTTATATTATAATTTACGTCAACAGAACGGCTGACTTCTGACCCCGTACCCTGTCAGTTACTGCAGAAACCAGGCTAAGATCGCTGCAAAGAGTGATAGGTAGGCAAACATGCAGTCGTGACTCGATAGGGCAGCATTCCCAGGCGTAGCCACAGTTGTAGCCGCTGTAGTGGGAGGGAGGGTAGGAGCCTTGTAGACTCCGTACCGCAGGAGCACCACTTGACCTTGGTTAACTATAAACGTCGACACTGTGCGATTGAAAAAGTTCCCTAGAGCCAACATGTCGTTTTTGAAGACGTACCAATTGCACGTGCCATTTGGTGCGTAGTACCCGAAGAGCTTTTCCACCACGTATCCGGCGTTAGATTGACCAGTGTACGCCAAGCTAAATACGTAGGAGCTGTTTGCGTCGGCCGTCTTCTCCATCACCCGCTGCGCAGTATCCACCCCGCACTGCACGGTCACGGTCACCGTGGACACGGAGTCATTGGTTAGCCCAGCGCACTCACTGCCGAGCACGACCTGATAGGTGATATTGCAGCTCTGAAAGGGAATCAAAACTTGCATTGATCAGATCCGTGTTACGACAGATACAGTTTACTGATGCAACTTCAACCCCCTCCACTTACTTGGCCTTGGACTGTCGCTTGCAGCGCCAGTGAGGCTATAAGAATACATAAAATCGGCAACATTCTTTGGCTATCTCAGCACGCAAGGCAGAAGCAAAGATCTAGTGAGACACTCCCTTTTTTTTGTTCAGGGCGTGGCACGTTACATCATAATACCGATATACAAATTTACATTCTTAGTGCAATTTCAGTGGGCGCTAAATAGACTCGAATAACCATGATGACCCATTTTATTTGTGCTGGATGCAGAGAGCCGATCATAGAACGCTACTTGATGAAGGTATTAGACAGGTCGTGGCACGTTCAGTGTGTGAAGTGTTCGGAATGCCAGTGCCCTTTGAGCGAGAAGTGCTTCTCAAGGGAAAGCAAACTGTACTGCAGGAGCGACTTTTTCAGGTACCAGTAGGTCAAATTGCAGAGATACCGGCGCGCTCGCGGTAACACTGACATTTTACGGCTCTATACTCTCTGTATTCTATTTCGCGTTGCCAGAACATTGCGTTTTTAAATTGTTTTTTGCTCCAGCGTTTAATCTGCGCTCCTTATTGTGCAGGCAATACGGCACGAAGTGTGCGGGTTGCAGCAGTGGTTTATGTCCCGAAGACCTCGTGCGCAGAGCTATCAACAAGGTGTATCACGTGCAGTGCTTCAGCTGTAATCTGTGTAAGCGGCAGCTCGCTACGGGCGAGCAGCTGTATCTAGTCCAGGTGCGTGTAGTATGTTATACGGTGTACCACGTGCGTGGTTTGAGGTATGTTTACTTTCAGGGAGAGCGGTTTTTGTGCGAAAGTTGCTATCATACCAACATCAAAGCGGCCAATGACGTTCCTCTTGGCAACAACAACACGCCAATAGTTCAGACTGAAAGTAAGGGTTATTGACTGGCAGAGCTCTGCAATGCCTTCCAAAGGGTACCAAATGTGTTTACAGTAGGTTTGTTATAGATTGGTTTGAGAATGTACTACATGCATTTGTGTGTGTGTGTGTGTGTGTGTGTGTGTGTGTGTGTGTGTGTGTGTGTGTGTGTGTGTGTTGTGTGTGTGTGTGTGTGCATGCGTGCATGCGTGCGTGTGTGTATGCGCAATACCAGTCGACTAGTTCAGACTGACCACTCAGTCTCTAGTCTTGTACCCAGACGTATATAAATAAATGGTTTATACATCTGGCGACAATAGGTTAAATTTTGTGGTGTAGTGACAGAATTATGTCGCTACCAATCAGATGCAGGCAGTCCCACAGTCATGTGATATGTGTTACAATTGCATTCTAAACACTATTAATATTAATTTTCAAGGGCTACTACAGAAGACACCGTGCTTTAAAGCTTGGATACCCAGTGCTGCTTTAAAGCTTAGATACCCAGTGCTGCTTGGACACCCAGTGCTGCTTGGATACCCAGTGCTGCTTGGACACCCAGTGCTGCTTGGATACCCAGTGCTGCTTGGATACCCAGTGCTGCTTGGATACCCAGTGCTGCTTGGATACCCAGTGCTGCTTGGACACCCAGTGCTGCTTTAAAGCTTGCTGCACCATCACTAGGCTGGGATGTTTTGTCTTCTAACTAGCAGTGAGAAGTCGTCGTGCTTTGCAATGCTTCCAGACTTGAGATATGTTGTGGCTTAGAAGTGCCTGAATGGTCGATTGTGGAAACAAGAGTGTGCGTCTTACATGTAGTTAGTCAATCACAGTGGGATTCCTTTAACTTCGGGTTCTTTTTGGAAGGCGCTGTTATGTATATACAAGATATAAAAACATTCTATAGATTCTCTAGATTCGCTACTGGGTATACATGTGTGTACATATATTAATGTATGTGTGTATATTTTTTGTGCGTATGTATGTGTGCTCATGTGTACATGTATGTCATCTGTTCTTCTATAAATGCTTGTTTTAGACTGCACGTTGAGCCTTTCACCACCGGAAGTAGGAGCAGTGGCCGTGCCAACACCAGTATTGGGAGGAGCATCTGGTTCCCAGTCCTCTCTGCTCACCCCGAACAATGATGGCAAGAAGTCCAAGACGCGTACGAGCATCACTCCCCAGCAGCTGGAGGTGCTGATGGCTGTGTACAACAGGGAGCAGCGCCCGGCCAAGGCAGTGAGGGAGGATCTCGTGGCCAAGACTGGGCTGGAGATGAAGGTCATCCAGGTCTGGTTCCAGAACCGGAGGTCCAAGGAAAAGCGCGATGGGACAATGCCCACCACAGCCACACCTGTCATTGCTGCCAAAGAGGAGTTGGGAACCATGGCAACACCAGTTGTATCCAGTGCTGCTCCGCCGGTGGATGAAGAGGCTCTTCCTGTGGAGAGTTTCACACCGCAATGTGAGGGGAAATATATGTTATATGCAATCACACTCATCCTTACGTGTACAGATCTATACATTGAGAGAAGGGAGTGATATTGTGGGGGTAGTGTTGTGATGCTTATATTGTTAGCAATGCATAACTTCCAGTTAGAAGATGTAGTACTAAGCTGTGTGTACAGGGCAGTGTGGTGTTTGTTTAGTCGTCATGCAGCAGGAATTGAGGGAGGACTTAGAATGGAATTCAAAATAAGATTTTTGTCCTCCCCCTAGAGCCATCAGTAACAGATAGCCTGGGTAAGGAGAGGTGATTTTGTGCTTATATCATGCATGATGTGAGCTGTTAATACTTTTTAGTCTAATGTGGTGGACCATTTCTATGCCACAGAGAAATTGGTCCCCCATTCCTGTTTCCCCCTCATGGTGATAGCAATGTAAGGGTAGGTTAAATTATTTACCCTTTAAATGAGGGATACTAGTAGTAAATGATGGGATACTAGTAGTAAATGATGGGATACTAGTAGTAAATGATGGGATACTAGTAGTAAGTGATGGGATACTAGTAGTAAGTGATGGGATACTAGTAGTAAATGATGGGATACTAGTAGTAAATGATGGGATACTAGTAGTAAGTGATGGGATACTAGTAGTAAGTGATGGGATACTAGTAGTAAATGATGGGATACTAGTAGTAAGTGATGGGATACTAGTAGTAAATGATGGGATACTAGTAGTAAGTGATGGGATACTAGTAGTAAATGATGGGATACTAGTAGTAAATGATGGGATACTAGTAGTAAGTGATGGGATAACAGTATCCTCTTGTTTAGGATTGATATCAGATATGCTCTTGTTAAAGTCGTTTTTACACACATTAATACTATGTTCACATGATGACAGCACGGTAGATGTATGGCACGACTGAGGTTATGTAGTATCGATTGGTTTAAAAATTCCTGTAACTAGCTAAAATTATTTTCTGAAAATCAACAGCCCCACCATTTTAAAACAATGAACTCACTTGCTATCATATTGCGATCTACCGCAATCGTGCCGTGCCTGGTAGCAATGTTGCAACGGTGCTAGCATGGCACAGTACAGTTTTGACAGTGTTCACATGTCAAACTGGCATGGAAAAATTGTGTTGTGTTAACGTAGTATAAAACATGCAGACAATATGTGTGTGGTGTGTGTGTGTGGCATGTGTGACGTGTGTGTGTGCAGCAAGCAATGCATAGAAATGAAGTACTGATATTGTTCTGTATTTGCAGTGTCAACTCCCTCAGTAGAATGAAATCAACCTTTCTGATACAACTGGTCTCTCCTCCTTGCAGCCCAATTCAACCCCTCCCCCTGCTGACGATGTATTTTGGTATACATATATCATATCTTGATACCAGACATGTGACTGCTTCGTGGTTTTTTTCTTCTTTTGTTATTGTTTTGTTTTTACTCTTCTTATTATTTTTTTAGTTTTCTTGCTGTGATTTACTATACCAGTATACCAATCAATCATAATCACTTTTGGTTGCCATGACATCTGTTTTGTCACACACATACACATGCCTGTAGCTGGACAAGGTAAGATTTGTATCCATTCCAATAGTTCCTTGTGGTGAGTGATTCTTAACGGCACACAGAATAATTAGGCCTGTGACCCTTGAAAAACAAATTTTATTGCCCTTCTTCAGTTTAAAGATATAAATTGGGAGTACAACATTTATCACAAGTTGGACATATTCGTACCATGACATGGCCACGCCTCCTGTCTTGGTCAAAACAAAGTTAACATCACAAAACAGTTCTCCTAATGATCTGCTGTTGTCACAGAATTGCAGTAGATATCAGAGTTACACTTTTAAAATCTGCTGGGTTTGACAGAGACAGAAGGAACAAGAACACCCAAATTAAAGCTGTTTTGTATTGGAAGTTGGATCAAACGTGCCGCTGCGTTATGCGTACATGTAGTTCCATGAACGCAAACCAGCAAAGGTGCACAGCGGATGCCCATGTAGTACAGTCTGGACCACGAACCAGTTCGCTATGAATATTAATCTAGTGAAGCGGTTCGTTGCGGTTTGACTTAGCCGGTTATTTTTAAAATTAGTTATCGCAAGCAAGAAGCAGAAAGGAACGAAGAATTGTGAGGGAAAAGGTTACGCGCGCTAGGACAGGGTAGTTAGGGCGCCTGGAGATCGGTGCTTTAATCATTTATATGTAGTATGGGATATACTTAGATGTCCATACCCGGCTATCCCCTCCAGATTTGATTGATATAGGCCTACATTGACCATTGTTACGGCTGTATTATCCAACGCCGGACTATTGTCACATTTCTCTGTCACGTAGTTAAATGTGTGCTCTTATCATCAACAATATTTGAATACAAACTGCAAACCATGCAACCCAGTTGCTATGTATAAGTATGCAACCATATGTGTGAATGTGTGTACATGTGTGTACATGTGTGTGTGTGTGTGTGTGTGTGTGTGGATCAATGTGTACTATTTAATAATGTGTGTGACATATATGTGCATACATATTGACGCATCTATGTGTAATGCATGGTACATTATGGTCATGCAGACTACACGTGCATACATGAATGCACATGTAGTCTGCATGCCCATACCTAAGTTGTGCAATTCATATGTAATGTCGCACACAGGTACAAACATAACGCTGTACACATGCGCACAGACAAGCTTGGATTTTGGTCTTGATGTGAGCAGTCATGGATGACCTTGATGGTCCCGATACTGCTCCGTTGCTGGAGCAGGATCGACTGCCTACAAAGGACCTCAGGTCCAAATATAAATACAACGTCCTTTGTCGTCTGTTCATATGGTGAGTTAGTTGGCCGCTGGACATGTGTTATGTGATACCTAACGGGCCCCCCCCCTCCAGCTGGGTGGATCCCCTCCTTTGGCTGGGCTTTCGCAAGTCACTGGAGCATGGGGACCTGTATGCTCACCCTGACGAATCAGATTCTGAAAAACTCCTAACGGAGTTTAACAAGTGAGATTTTATATATATGTTGTTTGCAAGGTTTCGGGAGAGAGGCAGGTTGCCTTGGTGATACGTGCCCTGTAGGTTATGGAGCAAGCAACTTGAGAAGAAGAGGAAAGGTGGAAAAGCTTACCTTGCAGTGGCCATTTTTAGGTGCCTGTGGTGGAGAATTATAGTCCAAGGGATTCTGTTCCTTATCGAGGTACAGTATAGGCCATAGCCAGCGTATGAATGCACCATGTATTCAAAAATGATGGCATGTGTGTAATAAAATTGCAAAAGGCGGGCAGTCCAGACCTGTGCCTTGAATAATACCCTATGCGCTATGCAAAACGGGGGTGTGGTTGCAAGCAGGGGACACCAGTGATCCTATCTACAAACTTTTGAATCCTGATGCAGAGTTTATAAATTCAAGCACTAGTTTGACATTTTACATAAGTAAACATTACTGGTGCAAGGAGACTGAGATTGACTATGGCTAATTATTGCAATCTCAAATGGCATCTACTGTAAGCTTATAGTATTTTACTAGGTAATATAAAATTCCTTCTCATTTTGTTGAGTAGGATGTATTGACATAATGACAAATGCAAAATGTTGTTATAAGCTCAGCCCCGCCCCCCTCCTTTCTGTATCTTAAGACGGCTGCATTTGTCTACCAATCAATCTTACTCGGATTCCTGACACAGTACTTTAGCCTAAGCAATCCTTCCTCTGAAGACACTGTGAATGCTTATCTGAATGCTACAGGTGTGTGTATGTACATGTGATGCATGTGTGTGCATGTGCATGTGTGAATGCGTGTGTGTGTGCTGTGCATGTGTGAATGCATGTGTGTGCATGTGTGTGTGCGTTGTATGTGTCCATGTGCATGCATACATGCACATGCATGCGTACATGCATGTGCATGTGTTGTGCATGTGCTGTGCATGTGTTGTGCATGTGTTGTGCATGTGTTGTGCATGTGTTGTGCATGTGTTGTGCATGTGTTGTGCATGTGTTGTGCATGTGTTGTGTAGTTACACGCATAAACGAATAAACAAGCACACAAACACAGTGCCTATCTCCTTTACCCTTCTCTTCCTCTCCTCCTCCTCGCCCCTCATTCCTCTGATCGCACAGGACTAGTGGTCATTGCCCTGGGCCTGTCACTGGTACATGCGCACACATACTTGATAGCCCAGAAGCTTGGGATGTTGGCCTCCATTGTCCTCACTGGGGCTATTTATGAAAAGGTGTGGTCTCAAAATGACACACCTACCATTGGTATTGCTTTTCTAATCCTGCAGATACTTTGCCTCAGCCATGCTACCCTTGCACGGATCACCACTGGTCATGTGATCAATCTTGCATCTAATGATGTGCAGCGATTTGAGCCGGTACTTCAAGGTCACCTGGCATGATGGCCACCTTGCATCATGGTCACCTTGCATCATGGTCACCTTGCATCATGGTCACCTTGCATCATGGTCACCTTGCATCATGGTCATCTTGCATCATGGCCACCTTGCATCATGGTCACCTTGTATCATGGTCACCTTGTATCATGGTCACCTTGTATCATGGTCACCTTGTATCATGGCCACCTTGGATCATGGTCACCTTGTATCATGGTCACCTTGCATCATGGTCACCTTGTGTCATGGTCACCTTGTATCATGGCCACCTTGCATCATGGTCACCTTGGATCATGGTCACCTTGCATCATGGTCACCTTGTATCATGGCCACCTTGCATCATGGCCACCTTGCATCATGGTCACCTTGCGTCATGGCCACTTTGCATCATGGTCACCTTGCGTCATGGTCACCTTGCATCATGGTCACCTTGGATCATGGTCACCTTGCGTCATGGTCACTTTGGATCATGGTCACCTTGCGTCATGGTCACCTTGGATCATGGTCACCTTGGATCATGGTCACCTTGTGTCATGGTCACCTTGTATCATGGTCACCTTGTATCATGGCCACCTTGCATCATGGTCACCTTGGATCATGGTCACCTTGCATCATGGTCACCTTGTATCATGGCCACCTTGCATCATGGCCACCTTGCATCATGGTCACCTTGCATCATGGTCACCTTGCATCATGGTCACCTTGTATCATGGTCACCTTGCATCATGGTCACCTTGTGTCATGGTCACCTTGCATCATGGCCACCTTGCATCATGGTCACCTTGTATCATGGTCACCTTGTATCATGGTCACCTTGTATCATGGTCACATTGTATCATGGTCACCTTGTATCATGGTCACCTTGTACAAAATTAATTCAGATATGAAATTCAACTTGTTGCAATTCCTGCACCCATGACACCATGATACCACCCACCATGACACCATGATGTCACCCATGACACTATCCATGACACCGTGACACCATCCCTGAAACTATGATGCCATCCATGTTGCTTCCTCACTGCTGTTCAACCTTTCAATGTGACCTCACCATGGACTTACACACATTGGTGTAACCTGCTTTATTTTTAACCCCTTAGCTGTCCTCTTCATTCATTGCCCACATTGCAGGTATTTTCCTATGGTCATACCTTATGGATGAATGGCATCATGATCACCATGGTAACGTGGCTTGGCTACAGGGAGATTGGACCCAGTGCCCTGGTGATCACCTCATGTGTGCTCCTACTGATACCACTGCAGGCAGCTCTGGCCAGAGTGTTCACTAAACTGAGGTAGATGTAGTGTGTGTGTGTGTGTGTGTGTGTGTGTGTGTGTGTGTGTGTGTGTGTGTGTGTGTGTGTGTGTGTGTGTGTGTGTGTGTGTGTGTGTGTGTGTGTGTGTGTGTGTGTGTGCACTGGGAGCACTAGGGAACACATGGGGTGCAGTGTGTGTGTGTGTGTGTGTAAATGTATGTGTGTGTGCATTTGTGTGTGTGTATGTGTGTGTGTGTGCAGCTAGAGGGACCATATCTGACAAAGCATTTTTGATTGAATGTAGTTTGTGAGGTGTGATGAAACCCTGCAATAGTATTAGACTATTGCTCACAGTAAGTGCACATATGACCACATGACAGGCCATATGATCACGTGACAGGCCATATGAATCACATGACAGGCCCGTATTTGGTTCATTAATTAATGGCGCCCATTGATTGCGGCACACAGATTCAGGTCTACCTTGCTGACTGACAAGCGTGTGAAGGTCATGAATGAGGTGATCTCAGGGATGAGGGTCATCAAGATGTACGCCTGGGAGCATGCCTTCAAGGGTGTGGTCAACATCCTAAGGAGGTAATGGTCTGAGTACACAAGCAATCGTTGTCTTACAACACTGCATGTACTTTGCGTTCTTCCCCCCACCCCCACCCCCCCCCCACCCCCTCTGCAAAAGGCAAGAGATAGCTATTATTTTGCGTGCTGCTCTAATTAAAGCCTTCAACCTTGGGGTCTACAACATTGCAATAGAGGTTATGCTGTTCCTGGCCTTCTGGAGCTATGCAGGGGGAGGAGGAGGGGGTGTGGTGACCTCAGGGAGGGTCTTCACAGTCCTCATCCTCACCTTCTACCTCAGGCTGGTGTCCATTGAGCTCTTCACCTTGGCCATCCACGCAGTGGCTGAGATGAGGGTGGCCATTGTGAGAATTCAGGTTAGCCTGCATATGTGCGTGTGTGTGTGTGTGTGTGTGTGTGTGTGTGTGTGTGTGTGTGTGTGTGTGTGTGTGTGTGTGTGTGTGTGTGTGTGTATGTATGTATGGTGTTTATGTGTGCATGTGTGTATGGTGTGTGTATGTGTGTGTATGTGTATGGTGTATGTGTGTGTGCATGCGTGTATGTGTGTATGTGTATGTGTGTATGTGTGTGTGTGTACTGCTCCATTTATTCAAGCAGGTGTAGATGGTGTAGGTGTACATTATAGGTGTCAATGATGTAAGTGGATGTGGTGTAGGTGGATCTAGGTGTACATGGTGTATGTATATAGGCACACTTGATGGTGTAGGTGTACACAGTGTATAGGTATAGGTGTGTCTGTAGGTGTACATGGCATAGATATAGGTTTAGATGGTGTAGATATAGGTGTAGATGGTGTAGATATAGGTGTAGATGGTGTAGATATAGGTGTAGATGGTGTAGATATAGGTGTAGATATACATGTAGGTGTAGATGGTGTAGATGGCATAGATATAGGTGTAGACAGTGTACATATAGGTGTAGATGGTGTAGATATAGGTGTAGATGGTGTAGATATAGGTGTAGATGGTGTAGATATAGGTGTAGATGGTGTAGATATAGGTGTAGATGGTGTAGATATAGGTGTATATGGTGTAGCTATAGGTGTAGATCTATATCACTTGGGCCTAATCGCCACATGGGATATCGTACTGTCAGGCCCTTAGAGCCAGAGGAGATGCATTACAGGCAGAGCCAGTGGAGGCCCACATAGCCAGTGGAGGCCCACATAGCCAGTGGAGGCCCACATAGCCAGTGGAGGCCCACATAGCCAGTGGAGGCCCACATAGCCAGCATTGTTTATGAGCATGGTGAATACTTAGTGCCTGCCATTGAAGTGATAATCTGGGTCATTGCCAAATTCAGAAGGTCTACTATTTAATAAAACACATTCATGTTAAGATGGCATGATGATATGATAGCTCCTTCCCTTCCTCCTTTTAACAAAATGGCTACGAGGTTGCGAGGATTAATAGGTTAGCTTAGCTAGCTCTGCTTTAAAAGGAATACGTTTTCAGGAACCGTAACTTTATAAATATAGATATTGTGTTATGTTTATAACGTAATGATAATAGATTGTGTGATGTGTGTAATTTCCTATTACTATCTTGTTGCAATCAAGATTAGCGTAAATGTACATTTGTCACTTAAAAGAGATATGCAACATCGTGATGTTATAATAATCATCGCTACGTACATTTGGGTCTGGGTACGAGACTATCACATGGCGGGAAAACGTGCACCAGTGTGTGTGTGTATGTGTGTGTGTGTGTGTGTACGTGTGTGTGAACAGTGTAAGTGATAGGGGGTAAGTGGGATGGATGATGAGAGAGTAAGAAACCATCTTTTAAAAACATCCTAAGTCATTAACAGAATTGTTTGGTGCCCGCTCCCAGGGACTTCTGGAGCTAAGCGATGATGCCCAAGACCTTCTTGCTCCCAAACAACTTACAGGTAACTGTTTTGGTGGTAGAGTGCATGTGTGGCCATGTGGGAAGGCTTGTGGAGTGGTCACTTCACACACACCTTTGTGGGACTTCTTGCAAGGAAATTTTTTTTTTCACAAGGGCTGCACATATACACATATACAGTAATGTATGTCAATATGCTTGCATCATACATCGCAATATCGAATTAAATTTTAGCAATGATTAATTGTATAAATTAACCAGGTTACACCTATTTGACCCACCTTCTAATTTGCAATCATGAAACGTAACATTTTGTGCAAGAGGTTTGTGAGCAAGCTAGGTTAACAGCAGCTAGTAAGGTGACTGAAGTACACAAATCCTGCCCCTACCCACGCTCAACAATGACCTGCGAATGTGACCGCTGCAATCTGATTGGTAGCGTCCTACATGTACGGACTGTTGCCTAAAGTTTCCAGGTCTACGTAATATCTCATTTATTACGTCATGGCACGGTCCAACTCCAATAACATCACGTCAGAAGGAACTGCCGAAGAGAATTTTGGAACCGCGACATAAAGGGGGAAGGGGGGGGGGGGGGGGGGGGGGGAATTCTGAAAAAAAATGCCATGCTCTATATTTCATAGGGAAAATGTTACAATTATCTTGTAGTGCATAAGAGTGAAGCAGTTAGAATATATGAGTTTTCAGAGCAGTGTCGCTCAAAGGGATTAAGAATTTAAAACAATGCATGCATAGCAATCACAATTACACACTTTACTGTTGCATACTTCGCTGTTCGTCAAACACTTGTCGGTCCCATGTAGCCGTTGGTACATTCTTTGCTGTATAATTGTCGCGTCGTTTCCTGTCCTGCGCATTTCACGACAGCGAGATACAAAGAATCGCACGTCGAACTGCAACCAATCTTGACCTCTGCTGGCGTGCACAATACCCTGGATACAGTCCCTGCTGATCGTACCTGCCATTAACTCTTTTACCAGACAATCGAGGTGAGCAGCCTCATCTGGGTTTGCCGTCTGCCGTTTCTTGAACGACAAATCCGATGCTGGCATTAGCGCGAAACCGCAAGCGCCATAGAGTAGCATCAAACCGATCACTGCACAAAGCAACGCCATTCGAATTCTTTCCCGTTCGATCTACTTCAAAGGATGTGCTAACATTTATTTTATATCCTGCGCTCATAAAACTTAGTCAATAGACGAACTTTGCAACCGGACGCTAAAAGGACACGAACCGGCATCCTCGCACCATGCATGATTCAATTGCTTTGCCGGTGTCACGTAAAATTGGGGACCCCATAAAATTTGGGACCCTCGTCCCCTATTTTCTGGAAATCTGGGGACCCCGTCCCCATTTTTTCGATAAATTGGGGACCCCCCTTCCCCCCCATCCCTAAATTGGGGATCGCTTCGTGAAATAAGGGACCCCATGAATGATATTTAGAACCGAGCTGGATGAAGTATCGTTTCTGTCTGTCGGCTCTGGTCGTATGATCGTATCCTTGTGACTGTGCCGAACGTGCGATTTTGTTTGGTTATATACGTTAGCTTTGTCAATTTTGAGGTGTCAAGTTAGTGGTGTTAGTGCATGTAGCCCTATGCACAGCCATCACCTGAAGTGCCTGTTGTCACATACAACAGACAAGCTCTGCATCGCTAAATAAAAATCAGGCAAAAGTAGTGAGGACATTGAACCATGCTGTGGTCATGTTATAAACTACTCTATTAATGGCTCTTTTTATCAACCTAGCTTCATTTGTGCATGTGGCAATTAAGGCTGCTTTGCCAATAAAACCCATGCTATCCACTCAAATGACCATTTATTCATAAGAAAACATCTGTGGTGAGTCCTTTCCACTGCTTGTCATCATTCTCGATGGTGGCCACAAGTCAACCATGCAGCTACCTGAAAATGTCTTATTTAATCACCAATTCCTCAAAACAGCTAGTGCGTGGAACTATACCAGTTATTCGCTATGCGATTTGTGAACAGTGATTGAGTATAGCACACTTTTATACTATTCATTGGATAGCAAACTGATTGCTGTGTGTTACATGAACACAAATCATGTCTCTATGACATTTGTGTTGATGAAATATCTTATCAGAAGGGAGTGAAATATGTAGAAGGTCGTCTGACAACATGGTTACGGGTATGAAATTACCTCTATAATGATCCTCGACAGCTTGTTTATATCCCTTCTTATTTTCTTTAGTTCCTGACTCAAGAATAGACAGTATCAAAGACCTTTATGTCAAACAGTGCTTCCACTTGGGTGTGCTAAATATCATGTGCTCCATATTGTACCGTAATCCTTGGGATCATGTGCATGTACATACTGACAATCTAATCTGTGACCATTTGAGTTCCCTTCCTGCCAACCCTATAAGGTGTGAATAGAAGCAAGCAGATAAGTGCATGCACCTTGCATTCACATTGGTGACATGGTGCAAGGACCTCCATTGTTGTCATCACACTGCAGGAAGCACTTCAGGGAAGGTCAACACAAATCTGTACTCTGGATAAGAAGACCACCACCACCTTTACAGTCAAGAGCATGTTGCAGTGTTGTGCATATAGTCCCTTGGGTCTGGATATGAGAAAAATCTCTACTAGGTTCTATCTAGTTTAGATACCTCCAATTGACCAATCAGATAGCACAAAATCATTTTAAAGGAAGACATTGTATCCTAGGATACCTTGTATGTGATGGTGGGGGAAGAAAGTGCTGGGGGGGGGGGGGGGGGGGGAGGCACCTCGCCCTTCCTCACCTCCTCCAACTTTTGCAGACACATTGTCTTCAGAGCTTCCTTTTTTTTTTTTTTTTTTTTTTTTTTTTTTTACGTTAAAATTGTGCCACTTCATTTTAATGTGAATGGTACCCCTTTCTCATTAATTTGTCTATGGTCAGGATACATACAAAAGTATACAAAATCATTCTAAGTACAATACCATCCCAGAGTTCTGCCCCCACCCTCCCTGCCTTCCCAGCTATGCACAAACACCACCATAATGATGGGGGCGCCCACAAAGGCTGCAGACTTGTATGTATGTGATGCTTCTTTTCACTTATAAGATGGTCACCATTTGAACAGTCACCTGCCAGGCCACTCGCTTGTGTTCATGCATCATGTGACTGCATCTTGGAGCCTTGGTTGGAACAAGCTGGTCCTGAAAGACGTCAGCTTTGAGGTCACCCCTGCTGCTCCGTTGATGGCTGTGGTCGGTCCTGTAGGGGCAGGTAAGGTAAGAAGAAACAAGTTGTACCAAATATCCAAATTCATCAACCCCTTTAATTCCCTTGCCTCCCTATCTGCACAATCTAACTTCCATCCTACTCCCCTCCTCCCCCTCCCCCTCCTCCCCCTCCCCCTCCTCCCCCTCCCCCTCCTCCCCCTCCCCCTCCTCCTCCTCCCCCTCCCCCTCCTCCTCCTCCCCCCTCCCCCTCCTCCTCCTCCCCTACCCCCTCCTCCCCTCCCCCTCCTCCTCCTCCTCCTCCTCCTCCCCTCCTCCCCTCCTCCCCCCTTCATTTTACCTTTCTCCTCATATTCCTCCTCCTCAGTCCACTCTCCTTCAGTGTCTCCTGAGAGAGCTGAAGCCACTGGAGGGCACAGTGGAGGTGAGGGGGAAGGTCTCCTATGCCTCCCAAGACCCATGGGTATTCTCGGGCACACTGAAGGAAAACATTCTCTTCGGGAGCCATCTTGACTATGAGTGGTACACCATGGTGATTGAAGCCTGTGCATTGGTCAAGGTAACACTACATCAAAACATAGCCCCACCCCCTACCCTCCAGCACACAACTCTCCTCCACACTCACCTGATGTGCACTTGCACAGGACATAGAGCAACTCCCAAGCGGAGACCACACCCTCGTGGGGGAGAGGGGAGTGACCCTCAGTGGGGGCCAGAAGGCCAGGGTCAACCTGGCCAGGGCAGTGTACCACAGGGCCCAGGTGTACCTCCTTGATGACCCCCTCAGTGCAGTGGACACAGTGGTGGCTAGACACATCTTCGACAAGTGAGGCAGCTGCACTGCTGTTCCTGTTGTAGTCATGTGGTTCTTCCCTTCCCTCTCACCCCTCCCTTTATACCTACCCCTTCTTCAACATTTCTCCCTCTTCACCTCTCTCCACCCTCCCTCTCCAACACTCCCTCTTACCCATTCCCTCTCATCTGTCCCTCTCACCCTCCCTCGATCCACTTTCTCCACTTCTCCTCCCCTCCCTCTTCTTTCCCTCCCTCTCCACCCCTCCCTCTTCTTTCCCTCCCTCTCCACCCCTCCCTCTTCTTTCCCTCCCTCTCCACCCCTCCCTCTTCTTTCCCTCCCTCTCCACCCCTCCCTCTTCTTTCCCTCCCTCTCCACCCCTCCCTCTTCTTTCCCTCCCTCTCCACCCCTTCTCCCCCCTCCCCCTCAATCCCTCTCCACCCCTCCCTAGGTGCATACGGGGTCTGCTGAGGGACTGCATTGTGGTATTGGTGACCCACCAGCTCCAGTTTGCTGAGCAGGCCAATACAGTCCTGGCCATAAAGCATGTGGGTTAAGTTGTAGTGGAATGTGTATGTGTGTGTGTGGTGTGTGTGCGTGTATCTTTGTGAGCACTGCATATATGTATTTACCAGTATGTGAATATACATGTATGTGTGTGTGTACAGTGGTGATACATGTGTGTGTGTGGTGGTGCCCTAATGGATACATGTGAAGGGGGAGGGGGGGATGAGGCTGATGGCACCCTAAATATGGTGCCCTACTTGAGCATGCCAAAGGCACGTCGAAAATAGAGGTAAAACTTAGGGTTTTAGGGGTTTATGGTTTTGGGGTTGCACGCAGAGCACCCACTTTCCACCTGGGAACCCGAATCCGATGTCAGGTTGCACCCGGGAAGCACTCTCTGGTGCTAAATTTGCAAAAATGCACCCTGTAGTCGACACACGCAGAAATTATATCACTCATCCTCAGTCCACTTCATGGATTGAGGTGCCTTTGGCACTGTATTAAAAACCCCTAAAGGATACATGTTTGTGTATTGTAGGGGACTGTGGAGGCATTTGGCACCCCAAAGGATATGCAGGCCAGGGGCATCAACACCAGCAAGTTGTTGGGAAAGACTGGGGAGGAGGAGGACCACGTGCATCACATACGTGAACAGGACAACACCTGGAGCAGAAAAGTTACCACATCTGGTGTGTGTGTGTGTGTGTGTGTGTGTGTGTGTGTGTGTGTGTGTGTGTGTGTGTGTGTGTGTGTGTGTGTGTGTGTGTGTGTGTGTGTGTGTGCATGTTGTGTGTGTGTGTGTGTGTGTGTGTGTGTGCATGTGTGTGTGTGTGCATGTGTGTGTGTGCATGTGTGTGTGTGCATGTGTGTGTGGTGTGTGTGTGTCTGTGTGCCTGTGTGTCTGTGTGTGTGTCTGTGTGTCTGTGTCTGTGTGTGTGTGTCTGTATGTGTGTGTATGTGTGTATGAGTGTGTGTGCATGTGTTTGCATGTGTGTGTGAGTGTGTGTGCATGTGTCTGCATGTGTGTGAGTGTGAGTGTGTGCATGTGTCTGCATGTGTGTGTGAGGGTGTGTGTGCATGTGTCTGCATGTGTGTGTGTGAGTGTGAGTGTGCATGTGTGTGCATGTGTATGTGTGTGTGCATGTGTGTGTGTGTGCATGTCTGCATGGGTAAGGTTTTAGGGTTGCATGTAAAGTGTACTCCTGACCACCAACCTTACACTCGGAATCTGAATCTGGTGTCAAATTGCACTAAGTTGTTGGTATATACATATAAAAGTTGATGCGTGTTAACAAAAAAGAACAAGGAAAAAAGAGTTCAATAAAAACTGAAATAGTTTTAATTTAGCACACATAAAATGTACACCTGTGCTAAATATTGGATGATACTCTTTTTTTCCTGTTTCCTTGAAGGCAAAATGAGGCCATCAGTTCACATCCTTCCATTTTTTTATTTTAATAACTTCTCTTTTTTATCTTGCTTGTTGTCCCCTCTCTGTCCTGTCTTCCATCTTGAAAGCAGATCCAACAGTTTTGTTCCAACCAGCTGTTCTACATACACCATTTGTGGCATCATTAGTAACACTGGAGGCCCATCACCAGGTAACACTTACCCTCCGTATTATAGCACCTTGACCTGGTTATCCCGCTAGCTAAGCACCCAAGGACAGGAGAGTGCCCAGGCCATTCAGGCACAGGATGAGAAGAGTGCCCAGGCCATACAGGCACAGGACGAGGAGAGTGCCCAGGCCATACAGCTGCAGGACAAGGAGAGTGCCCAGGCCATACAGGCACAGGATGAGGAGAGTGCCCAGGCCATACAGGCACAGGACAAGGAGAGTGCCCAGGCCATACAGGCACAGGACGAGGAGAGTGCCCAAGCCATACAGGCACAGGACGAGGAGAGTGCCCAGGCCATACAAGCACAGGATGAGGAGAGTGCCCAGGCCATACAGGCACAGGACGAGGAGAGTGCCCAGGCCATACAGGCACATGACGAGGAGAGTGCCCAGGGAAGCATCTCTGCAATGACCTACATCCAGTACTTCCTGGCTGGGGCAAGGTGGCCACTACTGGTCTTCACTACGGCCATATTTGTTATGGGGGAGGTAGGCAGTCTGTTATCACCATATTCCCTTCTCTCACCACAACCCCCTCATTTGTATCTGCCCTTATCTCTACACACTTCCTCTCACCTTCCCTTAACCCCCACCATCTCCCCCCTCCTCCCTCATCTCCCTTCACCTCCAGATGGCCATTGTACTCTCCAACTGGTGGCTATCTGACTGGTACGAGTGGGTTGTGGAAGCCCCGCCCACTACACATGTATACGGAGTTTCTCTGTCCATGTAGGGCTATGTGTGCCTCGCACAACACCTCAGTTGCCATCAACATCACCGTGGCAACAGGCACATGCACATTTGACCCTCGGCAGCGGATTGGCACACTAGCAGGGATCACCGCTGGGGCAGTGGTGCTGGGCTTCGCTAGAATATTCCTCATCGTCTGTATTTTGGTCAATGCTGGTTGTGTCCTTCATGACAGGATGTTTGCCTCCATGATGAGGGTACCCATAAGGTTCTACGACACCAATCCAAGTGGTAAGGCCACACCCACACGTGGGTGTACCCATGCTTTAGTGGAATCTGTGTCGTTGGCACACTGCAGGTAGAATTTTGAATCGATTTTCAAAGGATGTTGGTTTAATGGATGACGCACTGACCGCTCTCTTCTCTGAACTTCTAATGGTAAGTCTTGTCCATTTGTAAGCTGATAGCCTAACTGCGCAATAACCTGTAATCATCTCTCTTCCTCTCTCCCTCCATCTAACTCCCACCCTCCTTCCTTCTCTCCCATCTCCTTTCTCTCCCACCCTCCTTCCTTCCCTCCCCCCTCTCCCCCCTCTCTCCCTCTCTGTGCACATACTGTAGCAAGTCTTTCACTTCATAGCAGTCATCATCACAGCAGCAGTGGCCAATCCCTGGATGATCATAGCCATAGTCATCCTTGCCATATGCTTCTACTGTCTCTGCAAGTACTACATCACCACCTCCAGAGCTGTCAAGCGATTGGAGGCCATTGGTGGGTTGTTACTTGCTATAGATTCTCACTCTCCCAAGCTGCCCCCTCCTCCCCCTCCTCCCCAGCACGCAGTCCAGTGTACTCCCATGTCTCCATGACGCTCCAAGGACTGTCCACCATCAGGGCCTTTGGGAAGCAGAGCGTTGCAATACAGCAATACCACCAGCACATGAACAGCCTATCACAAGGGTCATACCTCTACCTGGTCATCAACAGGTGGTTTGGCATCAGGATAGACTTGCTTAGTGCTGCCTTCCTGGCATGTGCTGCTTACTCTTCAGTTCCTCTGGCTTCAAGTAAGGTCCTTCCCTCCACCACCCTTCCCCACCCACTCTGCACATCAAATTGGCTCTTATGAATTCCCCCTCCCCTCCCACACACACACACACCCCAGCTTTTAGCCCCAGTTTGCTAAGCCTTGGGTTGTCATACACAAGCACACTGGTTGGAGAATTCCAGAGCTGTGTTCGATGGGCTGCAGAAGTAGAGAATACGGTGTGTGTGTGTGTGTGTGTGTGTGTGTGTGTGTGTGTGTGTGTGTGTGTGTGTGTGTGTGTGTGTGTGTGTGTGTGTGTGTGTGTGTGTGTGTGTGTGTGTGTGTGTGTGTGTGTGTGCATGTGTGTGGTGATGACCTACAGCCTGGCTTACGTACTCTTCTCCTCTCCCCATCACTATAGTACAGTTTTTGCATTTAATAAGTAAAAATGTTATCAGTCCATCTTAGGCTATTGCAAGTTTCAAGAATCATAGACTTAGCACTCTGCTATAAATATCTCACTTGTGTGCAGATGGTGTCAGCGGAAAGGGTTATGCAGTACTGTGCCCTGAAGCCAGAGGCACCACTGGACACCTTCCCTCCTACCAAGAAGCCTCCCCCTGACTGGCCCCACAGAGGAGAAATCGTTTTGGATGACGTGTCCTTCCGCTATGCAGAGGACACGCCCATTGTCTTGAAGTCCCTGTCATGTACCATCAGGCCTGCAGAGAAGGTGAACTGTTTTGCCTTCCTTACAGCAGATGTGTCATAACTGTCCCCTGGGGTAACAGGTTGGCATAGTGGGAAGGACTGGGGCTGGAAAGTCCTCGCTGCTCGCACTCCTCTTCCGGTTGGCCGAACCCCTTGGCAGTGTGGTGATTGATGGTGTGCAGACCACGGAGATAGGTCTCCATGACCTGAGGAAGAACATCTCCATTATTCCTCAGGTGCTGCAAATGGCTGCTGAATTCACTCTCACCAGCCCATATCACTTCTCACCAGCCCATATCACCTCTCACCAGCCCATATCACTTCTCACCAGCCCATATCACTTCTCACCAGCCCATATCACCTCTCACCAGCCCATATCACCTCTCACCAGCCCATATCACTTCTCTCCATCCCATATCACTTCTCACCAGCCCATATCACTTCTCACCAGCCCATATCACTTCTCACCAGCCCATATCACTTTTCACCAGCCCATATCACTTCTCACCAGCCCATATCACCTCTCACCAGCCCATATCACCTCTCACCAGCCCATATCACCTCTCACCAGCCCATATCACCTCTCACCAGCCCATATCACTTCTCTCCATCCCATATCACTTCTCACCAGCCCATATCACTTCTCACCAGCCCATATCACTTCTCACCAGCTCATATCACCTCTCACCAGCCCATATCACCTCTCACCAGCCCATATCACTTCTCTCCATCCCATATCACTTCTCTCCATCCCATATCACTTCTCTCCAGCCCATATCACTTCTCACCAGCCCATATCACTTCTCACCAGCTCATATCACCTCTCACCAGCCCATATCACCTCTCACCAGCCCATATCACTTCTCTCCATCCCATATCACTTCTCTCCATCCCATATCACTTCTCTCCAGCCCATATCACTTCTCTCCATCCCATATCACCTCTCACCAGCCCATATCACTTCTCTCCATCCCATATCACTTCTCTCCAGCCCATATCACTTCTCTCCATCCCATATCACTTCTCTCCATCCCATATCACTTCTCACCAGCCCATATCACCTCTCACCAGCCCATATCACTTCTCTCCATCCCATATCACCTCTCACCAGCCCATATCACTTCTCTCCAGCCCATATCACCTCTCACCAGCCCATATCACCTCTCACCAGCCCATATCACTTCTCTCCATCCCATATCACTTCTCACCAGCCCATATCACCTCTCACCAGCCCATATCACCTCTCTCCATCCTTACCACTACTTCGTTCCTCAACTTGTTATCTCTATCATGCCCCTCCGACAACATGATCACTCCCCCCCCCCCCCTCTCCTCTGCCAACAGGACCCAGTTCTCTTCAGTGGCACAGTGAGGTACAACCTTGATCCCTTTGAAGAGTACAGGGACCAGCAGCTATGGGATGTTTTGCAACAGGTACCCAGGCCAGCACTTCATCATAATTACATATCCTCACGTGGGTGTGGTCAGGTCCAGCTGAAGGTAGCTGTGGAGAGCCTGGCAGGTGGGCTGGAGGGCCAGGTGTGTGAAGGAGGGTCCAACTTCAGTGTGGGCCAGAGGCAGCTGGTGTGTCTGGCAAGGGCCCTCCTCAGGAAGAACAAGATCCTGGTCCTCGATGAAGCCACAGCAAACATTGACCTCAAGTAAGGCCTGTGACTGTGGATGGGGTGTGTCCATTGATCCACCCCCCATTGAAGGACGGATGGGATTATCCAGGGTGCCATCAGAGAGGGCTTTTCTGACTGCACAGTACTCACCATAGCCCACCGATTGAACACAATCATGGGCTGCAATAGGATCTTGGTAGGTGCATTTTGATATAAGGGGTGGGGTATGCATGCGTATGCATTAATTAACACTGACAGGGAAGATGCAGTATGGAAATCAAATGTTTCCCAGCCTCGGCTCATCTCATCTCCCCCCCCCCCCCCCCCCCCCCCCCCCCCCCCCACCGTGGAGAATTCCAAAACGATGCTTCACTTCAATGCTTCACATTTTTAATTTCCCATGATGGTTGCAATTTTTTGAGTGAATAGGCTGGAAATCAGATAATTTCCATCCTGGATAATAAGAAATTTAACCCGTTTTTAAGAGTGTGCATGCATGTGTGTGCGTGTGTGTGTTTGTGTGTGTGTACATACATGTGCCTATCGTGATGTATATTGTATATTGGTGTAGTGTGGGATGGTGGACTGATAGATCAATATCATTCACAGGTGATGGATGATGGTCGGATTGTGGAGTATGATGAACCTGGCATCCTCCTGCAAGACCCCAACTCACTGTTGAAGACAATGGTGGACAGAACGGGACCTTCTGCATCAAGGAAACTGTACCAGATAGCCAAGGAAACATTTGAGGGCAGAAAAAAGGGCAGTGTAGACCAGACAAAGTAGGTCGTGTATTTATTCAATGATAATAAGATTATGGAATTGTTGCACTAAGCATAATTAGAACAGTGCCCATATGATGGCGCCATAACTGTTGCACATCTACTTTTAGAGAGCACTCTATGGTGGTTTGATAGGGCGGTCTTATGAATAGGTCATATCACTACTGCTAGGAGATGATGCTATGCTAATGTGAATAATCACTGCAGAAGATTGCACACACCAGCACACACCACCTTGACTATTGTGTCAATAATATCCAAGTCGCGTTTGCTTACTCTACACTGACATCCAAACCTGACTTGGTACTTACAAGATAGCATGCAGTTGTGAATGTAATGCAACCATGCAAAGAAAAGGATACAATGCATGCAAATGATGTGAACATATGCTGGAATGGAGTGGCCGAAGGAAACGGAAGATTCGCAGTGGCGGATCCGGGGGGGGGGGGGGGGTAATACTGTCCTTGCACCATGTCACTGATCAATGTGCATGAATGCAATTAAGGTGCACGCACATATCATATTTACTTGCTTAGTTCTATTCACCGGCATGCACCTTTATGTATAGGGTTGGCAGGAAATGAGCTCAAAGAACATGTCAGAAGCAGTTGCACTTGACAAGCATCCTATATATAAATAAGCGCATGCATGCACAGTAAAGAAAAGTAAATTGAACGGTGAAGAATGGCGTTGCTTTCTGCAGTGATCGGTTTGATGCTACTCTATGGTGCGTGCGGTTTCGCGCTAATGCCAGCATCGGATTTGCCGTTCATGAAACGGCAGACGGATCCAGTTGAGGTTAAACTGGTAGCGTGCCTGAAAAAAGGACTTGTAGATGGTACGGTGTCGTAGTGCACAATGTCCTCCCTAAAATTTGTCCCCCCGGACGTTTTGCACTAGTGTACAATGTCCCCCCGGACATTCTGCACTAGTGTACAATGTCCCCCCGGACAATCTACACTAGGGCAAACTGTCCCCCTCCAGGGTAAAATGTCCCCCCTCATAACATTTTATTTCATCGATGACAAGGCTAGGAGACTTTTACGGCAGTACACGGGATCGCGTTGACGCCATTACTCGGTAGCTCCTAACCGTCGCCAAAGCTGCATGTCGTTCCGCCTCTTGAAATGCTCATTGTAACCAATACTGACACACATACACGAACATTTAGAATTTTAGTATTAAATTCCTTTTAACGAATACACAGCTCTTATCCTTTCCGTGTCGTCAAAGCACTCATTGAAACCAATATTCACACACTTATAATACACGAACATTCATTATTAAAATTCCTTAAGGAGTGGTGATTGATATACTTCATGGCTGAAATCTCATCAGTATGAGAGATTGAAATATATTGAGATCATCTAGGATCATAGCCTGAAAAGTAATGTCACATAAACACAGCGCTAGCTCCACACTGCGTGCACCGCCTGACATATCAGATTCTCAGGAAAGGCTATTTCCATCGTCAGTTCATCTGTTGCGTGATAGTACAACTGATCAGTCGGGTACCCAGACTAAAACCCATCCTAAATATCGTAAAAACCATGCATCCTGCGTCCAGGGTGGGAATAGTGTAAAAACCTTACTTGGAGGAATGTAGATGTATGAATTGAATTATTGCTTCAACATTCGACAGAACTAGGGTAGAACCACATGTATTCCCATCTTGCACGCACAATCCGGGCAGGATGGTTTTTACGCTATATAAGGACGGGTCTTTGTTAAAAACCAGCCTGTTGGACGTTTATAACTGCCTTTGTTATCCTATAAGTACGACATTGCGCCCTAGTGTGGAGTGTCCAGGGGGGGGGGACATTTTACCCTAGGGGCCCTAGTGCAGAATGTCCGGGGGGACATTGTCCCCTAGTGCAGAATGTCCGGGGGGACATTCTGCACGGGGGGACAATCCGCCCTCCCACAACGGTCGTAATCAGCACAGACTGTTCCAGCGGTCTGAACATCAACGATCTCCACGAGCCTGGAACTGAAGCGATTGTCTGCAGTTCGACGTGCGATTCTTTGTATCTCGCTGTCGTACAATGTTTAGGAGAGGCGGACGCGCATGGAATATACAGCAAAGAATGTACCAACGGCTACATGGGACCGAAAGGTGGTTAACAAACAGCGAAATAAGATGAACTGATCAAGAGCGAAGATGCAAGAAGTAACGCCAAGTGTACATGCATGCATGACTAGGACCCTGGCTGCACTTCATTTTGATGCCATTGTTTAAATTAAATCCCTTTGAGCGACCAAATCTGATCACTGCATGCAATTACTGAAGCACAGTACTTAGCACACTGATAAGATGATTGTATAGATGCTATGTGGAGCTAGCGGCTGGAGCCAATAAGCAATTAATTCGGTGCAGTAACTCTTCTTACTTACATTTGTCTGGATTTGGTTCAGTCGATTTAATAGCATTCATCATTTATTAGTCCGCCATATTGGTGGTGCCCGTTTACTATATGGAGAAGTATGGGCTTATTTCGGTTTCAAGTGTACGTATGTGCTTGTGATTGGTGGCATGCATGCAGCAAAAGGACACGTGAGCTAGTTGTATATACATGCACATTACCCAAGGATTAAATTGTGATATGGATGGCGCCTGGGTGTTTAGCAAGCCCAAGTGGAGGCACTGTTTGCCAAAATATTTTTTTTTGATACTTCTAGTGAGTCTATTTTTGAGTCAGAAACTCGTTAAGAAAGCATATAGAGGATCCTTGTAGAGGTAAATTCATACTCCATTGGCAGATGGCTTTCTAGGTTTTTTATTACCCTGTCTGATGAGGTATCTCAACAAAAAAAAATTCATATATAAACATGATTTATTTATGTTATGTAACACTTTGGTATTCAGCAAATGGCATAAAATTGGAAAGTGTATACCTTTAATTATTAAATCACTGTAGGAATCGCGGAACTAATAATTGTATATGGTACAGGTGCTATAGTTCCACGCACTTGCTGTTTTTAAGGTATTGTCCCTACCAATACTGTGGACACACCACACCAGCTCACTTCAGGGATGGTGCTTAGTACAAACGAAGCAGGTGTCACATCAATTCCCCTGTAGTATGCTTCAGCATTCACGGATACAAGCTCAAATGAACCATCCTTGGGTAGCTGTATGACAAGTGAAGTAGACCGATGAACCAGATCATTTTCCATTGTGGCAAAACTACCAACAAATCCTTGGCAGACATCTCGACCATCTCTGTGATGCACCTTCCCATTCAATCCTCTACAAATACTTCCGATGGGTATGCAAGGAATGCTGCCATCTTCAATGGATGGGATATCCTTAAGGTTGAAGTGGTGTGTGATCAAATGCTGCTCAGGCAAGGCAGTGTGTAACAATAACCTGTACATGCTTTGAAGCAGTGATCCACTTGGAGATACAGTTGTAGTCCATATTTGGTTGCTAAGGTAACAAAATAATTACACTATGCTCGCGGTTGCATAGTTGTAGTAGAAAATTAAATCAGGCGATGAGGAAAACTGCATATGTTAACCTTACAAAGCAGACACATGCATAGACCCTAACTAATGTACTAGCGTAGCGGTGATGTAAACTATCCATGTATTTAGGATCCTGCATCAATAATAAATCACATAGGATTTTTACATATAAACGTCGGCGTATCTATCTACATCTACATTTGCAATACAGCTCAACCAAAATCTTTCTCTGATATAAACTATATATCAAGGCACAGGTATCATGTTGTATCTGCAATCCTGCATCTACATGCAGACAAGCATCCAAACACACATAAAGTCTAGCTAGTTAACTATCATCACAAAAAGTTTGATGTCAAAGTAGCAAACCAATGGGCACATCATGTCTTTGCTTCAATTAGTACACTCCAGCAGTTCCTCTCTCAATAATGGCACTGATAAGCTGTTGCTCAACATGTATTCTGTGTGCCTATCAATATCTACAATTGTAGTGCTAGCACTGGAGCTTTGACCTTGTTTTGGAACTAGTGATTTAGGCAACTGGTCGCCACTCTTCTCCTGATCAGCGGAGTTGACTGTGCATGCTGCAGGAGATGCAAAACTAGGTTTTAGTTTTACCACAATGCTGTGCACCTGGACTAGTACTACTCCCCAGAAGCATACAAAAGTCATGCCAACAAAGACGGCATAATATATGTGTAGATAGTAGAGCGACTGTGCACCCAACCCATAGTCCCTATCCGATTGTACAGGTAGTGAAAGCGTACATAGGATGGCAAGGTTGGAATGCAGAAACATCTCCAGTGTGCAGTACTGCCACTTTCTGTACACGCCAAAGTGAGCAAGATAGACTACTAGACCAACAGCAATGACGATAATAATGATTAGGACTATGCTTGCATTTGTCTGCTGCAGGCTGGCGGTGATCAAGTAGATCACTACGCGGGCCATAAGCAAAAGCCCAGGCCAGAAACGATGGCGGAAAGCATAGGGACCTTCGTAGCTGTCGATGAAGGGTTTGAGTTTGTTCACCAAGCAGAAAACTTTCCAGTGAGACTTTGTCTGGATGAGAGGTGTGGAAAGCAAAAGCAAGGAGTAAGGTATGATAAAGAGAACTATTACTGCAATGCCAGCAAAAAGAAGGGCAACATGTCCATCCTCAGCAAATCGCACATTACCATTTAACCGCCATACTACTTCATAATGAAAGTCAGAGGCGTTATTTCCACCGACGTTAACAGTTGCGTAGGACAAAATGGCAATGCTAGTTTTAAAGGCTTTGGCATAGGACATGAGTACCATTGTGGCCAGTACTGGGACCACGTTGCGCCAGCGGAACACTCTAGACACCAGCGCTGAATACCTGGCCAATACAATCATTATCCCAGCCAAGAGTAAGATGTACGTGGGAAAGGCAAACTGGAGCATCGTCTTGGCATAACTGTCCATGCCATTGTAGAAGCAAGTGACGATGCCGAAATCCAGGTTCAGCCACGACACAAATATAGAGAGGATTTGGACAAACGTGTTGGAGTTTGTTGACGGTTGAAATATGTCATCACTAATCTTGACAATGTTAGCATAGAAGATGAAGCCACTAGTGGTTCCATTGGAAACTGTCATATCAAGAACAAAAAGGGCAATCACTAAGACAATACCCATGATGGCAAAGGGAATGATTAGGAGGAGGTAAGTGTTGTCACAGGCTCGGCAGAGTGGCCTTCCGAATACTTGACTCAGGCCACTCATGCACCCTGTGCAGAGCGCACCACTGTGATTGTTGTAGCACTGGTCATCAGGGTAACGAAGGTCCACAGACTCAGAGCCAGTGCAATAGTCCATAGCACACTGGCCAAAGTAGGCTAGTGCACCACTCGATGAGTAGCCCACCCAACTGTAGCTTGACTTCTGAATCACAAGATTGCTTATTGTGCATTTGACGTTCTGTGCATTGAGTGAACCTAAAAACGAGTTGCACACGCAGCTCTCTATTGAAGGGCTTATCATGAATCCAATTGGACATGGAGGGACATGGATAACTATGCTAACACCATGGTCATAAGTTGCAGAAGTGTAAACATCTTGAAGGACTACTCCCAAACTAGTATTGAGCAACAAACCCTTTAAGTCATAGATGGTTCCATTCACTGCCGTCATTACAGAATCATAGAGAGTACCATCACTTTTAACAAAAGCTACCACTGCAGGCGTGCTTCCATTGTATTCATCTATGGTAACAATAAACAGGGACGCACTCTGACCTGGGTAGAGCACCACATACAGTGGGTGAGACTGGTTATTTGAGCATGCGGATTGTGCCTTTTCATTTAATGTGACACACACAACTAGTGGATCAGCAGCTATATTTATTTGTGCTGGACCACTTAATGCTTGCAAAATGTCTCTGCTTGCTTTTTCCTGGGCATTAACATATGGATTCAGCACAATCAAACAATTTAACGTCGCATATATGTCTCCTCCTGCTTCTGTGGCCTTGTTGCCTTGAAACTGAAGGTGTATTCCCGGATTAGAGATGTTTTTAGAAGTGTCAAAAAGTGAAATAAAACAATTATTCCCATCACTCATGCGGTGTTCAACATATATTGCACCACCTAACAATGCTGTATTGTTGATAAATGAAATGGTAGTTGTAATAATTGCCTGCAATAGGATAGTTGAGTCACTCGATAGATAAAGGGCTCCACCCTTCCCAGCTGAATTTCCATTCCAAAAGTTTATATTTCCAAGAAAAGTTATGCTGCTTCCGGAAGCGTATATGGTAGAACGTCTTCCTTCAGAGAATGTGCAATCCCATAATATGATTTCCGACTTGGAAAATATTCCTGCACTGATGAAGTTTTGAAATTCGGATTGTGCAATTACCGTGCGTTTCGTATCCTGCAATAGCAATGAAATATTAACTCCCTGAAAACGGCAGGCTAATAATCCTATGCTGCTTCCTAAATCCTGTATGCCAATACTTGAGTTAGCAAAAGTGCAGTGTGTCATAGGAATGTAGGAGTTGGCAGAAGTGATTCCAGAAGTACTGCAGCCCAGGAATTCAGTGTGGTCGATAGTCAGGCTGCAACTAGAACACCTCAAAGCCGTCCCATTGATATTGACAAATGATGACCGCACTATCATTGCAGACTGAAGGTACAGTAAATTGTATAGACCATATCCTGACACATTCTGTATGGAGACACCATCCATCAATAGGTTGGAAACAGAGAATAAGGAGATAGCGGTGACACTTTTTGCATTCAATCCGCTGCCGATGAATGCAATGTTGGTGATGGTCAAGCCATTCACACTGGACACATACATACCCCCATAAGATGATATTTGTATTCTGCTTAGTGGTTCAGTGTGCGTCACACTTGTAGATCCATTGAGTGGGTAAAGCGTACTCTCAACTCCACCGACTCCGACAAAGGAAATGTTCTCTATATCGAACAAGCTCATTTGCGACTTTAGGACATGCGTTCCTTTCAAAAAGTAAAAGGTGGTGTTACTCTTGAAATAAAAAAATGGACTATAAGCATAAGTGTTTATGTCCATACAGTCCTTTCCTTGGTATGATGTGCTGCTATTACCGACACAATAACCATCTGTTCTCCAAACCAACACCACAACCAAAAATAGCAAGGATGGCAATTGAGCTCTCATCATACAGGAATGTATCGCTGTATAGGAGAAATATGTACATGTAGGCGTACTTAGTACATGTAAACGTATACATGTATGTATATGTTGAGTGCATGTGAAGCAGCAGGACAAACAATTCAATTAACACACACAGCACATACTCAGTTGTACGTAATATATAATATGATAATATATACATGTATGTACAGTATACAATGTGACCCAATGCAGGCACATCATCAGATGTACATGTAACCCCCCCCCCCCCCCCCCCCCAAAAAAAAAAAAAAATGATCCAAGTTCACAAAAAAAAGACTAATGAATTGAAGTTAGCCCCATATTCCATGTCAACTGCACATTCGGTACCAATTAACACATACCTCACAACGTAACTGAGCAGATGGAGGGTGCCACAGTAAGGTATATCATTTTGTAACACATTTCTAAATCGATATTCGATGGAGGGGGGGGGGGAGGGGGGGGGGGAGGCTACATACATCTCGCAGCCAAATGTCATAATTTGGCGACTCTGGAGTGAAGTAGCTAGGTAACTTAGTTTCGTGGATTATAAATAATAATAGAAGATGAGCAGACCTGTCTAGCCTGACATTTTTGTTCCAAACACATGATTGTGGCCCCTCCCGTATCTAGACAATGGGGGAGGGAGCTCAATTCACAAGGCCAAACACAGCATTGTACCAAGGTCAAGTGATGCATTGGCCACAAGTCATAATCTGCCACCCTTTCGATACACGTATGACCCCCCAAAAAAACGTCGCATCCTGCATATAGCCCACTCACAATGTGAGCATGAATAGTGACCGACAGCCTACATATATTCTAGGCACAGGAAGCTAGACACTGCCACATCATATCACTGCTGATTATGTCATATGACAAAACCATGCACAAGAGAAGCTACCAAGGTGTGAAAGATTAGGATTACAAAACCAGACCTGTAGGGCTTGTGGGAAAAAGATTTTTTTTTTTTTTTTTTTTTTAACTCACTTGCGTAACGGTCGTGATGTTACGGGCGTAGCAGAGGTGATCGGCAAACGGTTCAGTGTTCAGTTTTATATTATTGATAATTTAATAATTACATGATTGTACATTCAATTTAAACATGAAAAAACACAATAGTACGGAATACGGTAGTAACGGTACTTAGTGCTTTGCTACCGATTCGATATTCGCGTCCCTATCATCAGAAGCGGAAAAACGCGGACAATGCCAGGAATGAAGCCATACAACATTGAACATTCGCACGTTGGTTCATTCCATTCATTGATGCATCTGCATTGCCAATACATGTACACATTTGACTGGTATATCCAGCACATGCATGTATCAGCCTGTATGCATCATCATGGCTGAAATTTCTGCCATGCAGCACATTGAGAGGGTGTTCAGCCTTTGTATGTAGTCCAAGTCAATGCATCACTAATGCATACAGATATCAAAGCAACAGTTGGGCTTTCAACAGACACCCGCATTTTACACAGCTGCAGCAGGGTCGTTCTAAAGCAGTCATCCAAATTGAGACGATTTCAGAGCTCAAGTATCAAGTTGTATGGTAGGTAAGCTGGTCCGCGTTAAGAGGTGCGCACGTTGATACGCTATAAGGGTAATAGTATATAGACACATCCGGCTACAAGCTGTCATGATATGGATATTACTAGGCTGAGTTGCTCAGATCTAAGGCGGCTACTAGCGGGACACTATCCCAATTTAATAATGACATGAGAAATATATCGCTGAAGTTTCGCTTCAGTTGTTCACTGCGCTGTTTCCCAAGCATGAAAGCTCTGCATGTAAATCATTATAGCTTAGTACAATAACCATCAGTGCACTAAATCAAAATTAATCAATATATATTATTCTTCTCGCCTTTTCCCCTGTGATAACTTCATATGCATGTGTTTAACATTCTGTACATATGTAGTAACGCATTCCAACGTATGGAATGAGACATCAGTGATAAGCTGAGCACATCATGTCTATTCAATGAGGTGATGCTTGAATTTGAGTCAATTTTTATTCTTCTATATACCAGTCCCATCTGATCATTCATGTCTATGCGGCAATGCACTCCGGCCTCCATTTAATAATTTTTGTCACATCTAAACAAAAAAGATACCTTTAAAAATCTCTGTACCCATATCACTCCCGCAAATGATATAGAATTGTATGAGATTGGCCTCACTGATAACTGTTGACCGATCAATTTTCACAGAAAGATCGAACTCAATCCTTTATGAGGACTTCGTCATACCGCGGGCATCTGTACTACTGGCAGCATACATACCAACTGATTTTTTTCACAGCTGAAATGATGATAGCCAGTATGAAGCAGAAAGGAGCCATATGCATGAGGGTGATGTATAAGTTAAAAGGCCAGCGTTTGTTATTCTGTTTTAAATTGTTTTGTTGTTTACATACAAAGCTGTGCAAACTCATGCATATTTGGAAATCTTGGTTTAATAAACCCAGCATTTTTTTGCAACCCACTAGTCAATATAAAATCTCTCTCTTTCATAATTATACTGATCAGACTATAACTATACACAGGACCTATGCAGCCTGAGCCGATGAAGATCGGGGATGCAGTTTGACACCACCATCGCTGTACACATGACGGCACACACAAGTGCTGCTATCACAAGTAACCGATGGTTACCGAGGGTTTTTTGCCATTACATATGATTTACATACTCATTGTCTGAGTATTATCGGAACACAATTGATCTTGCATGGTACAGACATGTGCACGCGCCATTCTGAAACATAATTCCCCATAGACCAATAATATTTGACGCGCAAAATTTCTCGAGTACGATCATGATCAGTGGAGGAAAACACTACCTTGCATATTTGTGGATAGGCCTGTAAACAGCTATCACATGTGCTCAAGAGAACAGTGCTATTTCGACCAGAAATGTGACATTCACATTGGCAATTGAATTACTGAATGTGTATCAGGAAAAATGGTCTAACTTATATGTCAGCTACAAGCTCCAACGTAAGAGATCTTGGGTATAGAGCGAGGATTGTTAATTATTACATCCTTGGGTAGAGTGGCTTTTCCTCTCGTTTCTAATTTTTCCACGAGCTAGAGCTACATGCGTTTCTTTAAGCACAACCTTATTTTCGCAACCTTTTAGAACGCAATTCATGCATATCAACAGAATATATACATGTACATATTTATAACCACAGAAAGTATACCTTTCCTTTGTGTTGATTGTAGATGTCTCATCTGATCAGTTTGAAGCAAAGAACTATTTGTTTACCCTCCTCACATGACAAATCGTCATGGTCATGTGACAATATTATGTATTCAAAATGATGGACGGTCGTACATGTACCTTAATTCCGCCAACCGCAAAGTGGGTTCCAAGTTCCAACAATAGGCCACGCATGTAAACTAACTCTAAAGTAGACCTTTTCCATCATCATGATGCAGTCAGCGGCATGCAGTGGCACCAGGGGCGGGAGACATAGTATTTATAATTAGCGCACACTGAAATGTGTTGCATGCAACATGTTGCATTGCATAGTGTATACAAGTAGTCTGGGTACCCGACTGATCGGTTGCACTATCACGCCGCAACACGTATCGCTTTGGAGCGATATACTATTACATGTATATGAGCTATTAATTTTTATGACAGTATCTTCGACAGAAAGTGGTTCACAAGCTCGACAGAAGGCCTTTCGCGACAAAACTCGATGCAACAGACTTTTAGAGGCAAAACACATTTGGCAGCATACCTTTCTTTGGGAACGAGGTGTTATCTGTCCGATAATATTATTCATGATGTCCCGTGTACTGCACGGCTGTTTCATTACATTGAAACCTTGGACAAAAAGGCTACGCCCCTTGATACGAAATTTTTTCATAGCAACGGACCTAATTACGACCCTAGCAACACATCTGTTCTTGTGGATGGACCTTTTTGTACAGACCGTTTCGATACAGTGCCGGCGTTGTCTATTTACAGTTTCTACAATGTCTACTGGTATTAATGATGTGCATCTCTGGCGCTATCTTTCAATCCTGGATGTGGCATTAGCATGCAAATCCACGGGGTGATTCTCGACCTAGGAGGATAAACGTTGCCCTGGTAAAGTTTCCGCCCTTATAAAGTACCTTGAAATTTTAACAGTGTAAAGCCGGTAGGTTGTTTCTATATTTTCCAATGTCATTTCGTGGTGCCGCGTATTCTACTAGAAGTTGTGAGCATTCAGAATATTGCTATTTTTAGCGCTATCACCCGCGACACCATATTCTGTACAGTGTATTGGCTATTTGTCTATGCATTGGTAAAGATAGATTGCACTCTGGATGCATACTAGGTGAAACCCTCCTGCAACGGGGCCAGGGATGAACCCAACCAAGGCTGTTATGAAAAGACACAGCCCGGGCCGTTCTCCCACGAGACAGCATCCTGCATATAGTGCATATGGCCTATCCATTCCTGCATATGGTATTCAAGCAATGTGGTCTGAGTGGAGCCAAGGCCTGTGGTATTGGAAACAAGGCCTGCTGGGGTTTTACTGGAACCATGGTCCATGAAGTTGGCCACATCCAATGCCCCCCATGCACACCCATCCAATGTCCCCCATCACACACACCCATCGAATGCCCCACATGGGTTATGTACACACATCCAATGCCCCCCATGTACACCCATCCAATGCCCCCTCCATGTACACCCATCCAATGTCCCCATGTACACCCATCCAATGTCCCCATGTACACCCATCCAATGCCTCCATGTACACCCATCCAATGTCCCCCATATACACCCACCATGTACACCCATTCAATGTCCCCATGTACACCCGTCCAATGTCCCTATGTACACACATCCAGGCTTGTGGGGTGATTGCCATCTATTGCTGTACCCATATGGCGTTGCATAGAGTGAGGGATATTTATGTCCCCCATGTACACCCATCCGATGCCCCCCCCCCCCCCCCCCTGCACACACACCCATCCAATAGCCTCCATGTAAACCCATCCAATGTCCCCATGTACACCCACCATGTACACCCACCATGTATACCCATTCAATGTCCCCCTTGTACACCCATCCAATGTCCCCATGTACACCCATCCAATGTCCCCCATGTACACCCATACAATGTCCCCATGTACACCATCCAATGCCCCCCATGCACACATACCCTCCATGTACACCCATCCAATGTCCCCCATGTACACCCACCATGTACACCCATTAAATGTCCCCCATGTACACCCATTCAATGCCCCCTTGTACACCCATCCAATGCCCCCATGTACACCCATCCAATGCCCTCCATGTACACCCATCCAATGCCCCCATGTACACCCATCCAATGTCCCCTCTATGTACACCCATCCAATGCCCCCCATGTACATCCATCCAATGCCCCCTTGTACACCCATCCAATGCCCCAATGTACACTCATCCATGCACCCATGCACACCCATCCAATGTCCCCCATATACACCCATCCGATGCCCCCCATGCACACCCATCCAATGCCCTCCATGTACACCCATCCAATGCCCCCATGTACACCCATCCAATGCCCCCTCTATGTACACCCATCCAATGTCCCCATGTACACCCATCCAATGCCCCCCATGTAACATACCCTCATCCAATGCCCCTATGTACGCTCATCCAATGCCCCTATGTACGCTCATCCAATGTCCCCCATGCACACACACCCATCCAATGCCCCAATGTACACTCATCCAATGTCCCCCATGCACACACACCCATCCAATGCCCCTATGTAAGATACACTCATTCAGTCTCATGGGGTGATCATTTCAGTTTTATGATGGTCTGTGGTGAGCTGCGCCATCTGTTGCTGTACCCATATGAAGTTGCATAGAGTGAGGGATACTTTTAAAAAAGAAACCATTTGCATACCTTACAAGTGCATGTATAACTGAACATAGCACTTGAAGTGATTCTTCAGCTCTTTTGCCACAAGAACACGTGAGCTTTAGTTAAGCACAAGGTGCACATTTGGGGGTGGATCTCAGGTGTATCAACAAGAACGTTGATGTTAAAAGCCACCAGAAACTTGTCAGCATAGGAGATACAGCTGTATGGTGGCTCTGGTTTTACTGCTCTCCCCTTTGCTTTGATCCCTCTATGCAATATGCACCCCCACACTCGGCACAGATCATCTAGTGCTGCACTTCCATTCTTGTGGTGCGCGTTATTCATAATTTGGGTATGTGTGTTCAAATAATTACAGCAGGGCGTAGGAGACGCGGCACCACGGACTGAAAACATATTCTTACCTGGCAAAGATACCACTATAAGCAGTTTTTTTACCGACAGCACTTATAAGGGCGGAAAAAAAGCTACACAGTCGTGATTTTATGCTATTTTTCCCGCCTAAAAAGTACCATCTTATGCGCGGAACGAAATGCAGTGCGCCACTCGAGGCTAATGGATGCGTGAGGCTAAATCTACTAAGAAGACAAGTTATAGTTACCGTTTGTTGCAATTTTATTCGCATTAGATCGATTGGCTGCGGAAACCTTAAGTTGAAACTTTAATGAGCTAGTAAAGGGCAAGCGGTTGTTGAACCGTAAATCTTTTTCCTGTGCTCTAATTATGACCCTTTTTGTCCAATTGTAACAGCCGTGACTGAGCTGTTTAATCTCGTACCCAGACTTCAAAATTTCACAGCTGCGGATGGATTACATCACCGCTACGCGCGAAATGTACCCAGCTGTGAAATATTTACGTTAAATTAGTATATATAGCAAAAGCAAATGCGTTACAAAATTTACAAAGCAAGTTAAGTAATGAAGTTAAATGATATTGATCACCAGCAAAAAATAAATAAATAAAAAAAATAAAAAAAATAGTTGCTTTCTAGGCCAGAGTGAACCTCGATTCACTGTGCACTAGCTCTCCAGGGAGAGGAACACTGCAAGGTACATGCCCCTATGAAGAGCGAGCTCCTCTGATGCATAGGATGGATGAGTGGAGGAGAAAATAGGACAGGCGGCATCAAAGCCATCCAATGGATTGGCTATAAGATGAATTCCATTTGGAAGATAGTAGGTCTGCCAGGGCAGCCACCCCAGCCAGCCAGGCATTTATCAGTGATGCACAGCAAAGAAAAGTAAATCGAACGGTGAAGAATGGCGTTGCTTTCTGCAATGATCGGTTTGATGCTACTCTATGGTGCTTGCGGTTTCGCGCTAATGCCAGCATCGGATTTGTCGTGCGTGAAACGGCAGACGGATCCAGTTGAGGTTAAACTGGTAGCGTGCCTGAAAAAAGGACTTGTAGATGGTACGGTCGTAATCAGCACAGACTGTTCCATATAGTCTCGCAGGCCAGACGTACGTAGTCGTCGTACGCGCGAGTGGACTGGGGACGAGTGAAACGTTCTGGGGAAGTACATCTGGTTGGTGGTTACTTTGGCCAGTGTTTACATGCCCTATGGAATTTAATCAACAATCATGTCACATGGCGGTGAAATATTCATATCAGCGGTTTTAATAACGTAACCTTCTATTAATAGCTCAGCCACCGTTCAGAAGTGTTTTCTGGGACGAGCTGAAATTTTCCGTCTTTGATGATATGCATCTGTCTCACATGTGTACACAGCGGTAACATTACGTTGAGACATAGCCCTGACCTGATCTTCATCAGTGCTATAAGTAGACTTACAACGACAAGTATGGACTGGTTACGAACCTTCTTAGGTAGCAGACAATAGCAGAGTGATTTCCCTCTTCCAGTCGGTAAGCTCACAAAAACATCATTTCCTCTAATAAATCATCTGACAGCCCGCTCTTACAGCTCCCTGAGTTGTGCGTATCCCAGATGATGATGTGCAACAGCTGTAATACTGATCGCTTCGGTAAATCGTAATATTATTCAGTGCCATCTCTTAATTATAAGCCCGTCGAATAAACGTTATGATGCAATTGACACGTGATAAAACACCTGCCTGCAATCTGATTGGGCTCAACCCAAGTTAGGTTTGTGAAAAGTAACCACTGGCCAAAGTAACCAGACGAGGTACCTAACGTACCTTTTCCTCGTCCCCAGTCCGACATATCGTACGACTAAATACGTCTGGCTTGCGAGACTAGGTCTGGACATCAATGATCTCCACAAGCCTGGAACTGAAGCGATTGTCTGCAGTTCGACGTGCGATTCTTTGTATCTCGCAAAGAATGTACCAACGGCTACATGGGACCGAAATTAACAAACAGCGAAGTAAGATGAACTGATGAAGAGCGAAGATGCAAGAAGTAACGCAAAGTGTACATGCATGCATGGCTAAAGACCATGCACTTCACTTTGATGCCGTTGTTTAAAATCCCTTTGAGCGACCAAAACTGATCACTGCATGCATGCAATTAAGCACAGTACTTATTGTATTGCGCGCTTCGGGCGCCTCGTCCGCGAAGCGGACTCGGGACGAGGCTGTTCAATTTTTTCGGGTGCTCAATGAAGAGGGTGCAATTTGACCCCGGATTCGGAGTCGGCATCGTCGGCGCTTCGCGCCTCATAGCCCAAACTACAAACCCTAAAGCCCTAATCTCCTAATACCTTCGGCATGTGGCGTACAGCACACTGATAAGATTATTATATACAGCCCCCCAACACACACACGCGCGCACGCGCGCACGCGCGCACGCACGCGCGCGCGCGCGCGCGCACGCACGCACGCACGCACGCACGCACGCACGCACGCACGCACGCACGCACGCACGCACGCACGCACGCACGCACGCACGCACGCACGCACGCACGCACGCACGCACGCACGCACGCACGCACGCACGCACGCACGCACGCACGCACGCACGCACGCACGCACGCACGCACGCACGCACGCACGCACGCACGCACGCACGCACGCACGCACGCACGCACGCACGCACGCACGCACGCACGCACGCACGCACGCACGCACGCACGCACGCACGCACGCACGCACGCACGCACGCACGCACGCACGCACGCACGCACGCACGCACGCACACGCGATGCCAATAAGCAATTAATTCCATGCCCGGCCACTTACATTTGCCTGGATTTGGTTCAGTCGAAAAATAAAAGCTACCTCCCCAGGGCCAGAGCTCTTTCATCGCGTGATTTAATAGCATTCACCTGTATGGTTTGGGTGTGTTGCATTAGTTCAGAGTGCCGTATAGACGTATATTATTGTGCTCTAACATATTTGGATTTTTACTTGTGCCCTCGGAGCGTGAGTAACTTATCAAAAAGTACCAAAAAACCGAGCACCAAGATGGAGGACAATAAAGCAATTAAAGCCCACGCGTCATGTGACCATGAAAGAGATCTACATGTATTCCCTGGACTGTGTTGGCTTCCCTTAATGGAAGTCCTTGCACTGTGTCACCAATGTGAATGTGAAGTGTACCTATCTGCTTGTGATTGGTGGCATGCATGCAGCAAAAGGACAACATGCACATTACCCAAGGATTAAATTTTGATACGCATGGGGCCTGGGTGTTTAACAAGCCCAAGTGGAGGCACTGTTTGACAAAAAAAAAAATCTTTGATACTTCTAGTGATA
>OX442431.1:5398472-5555772 GCA_949361645.1 Spongilla lacustris | reverse complement strand
CAGCAAGTGTTTTTAATTTTCGCCACATGAACTAACAACTTATAACGCGAAAGTGACCTGTATGGTGTTTTACCACACCCGTCCCAATAGTTGGTTCCCGTCCCCGCCCGCTTAATATTTCTAAAAATACTAATCTGCCCATTATTCTATTTATTCGAATAGTAATGAATTTTCCCCAGTTAATCGAAAGTGAAAGTTGAGTGTAAATGGCTAGAAACGAAGAAACTCTTGTAAATAGCTCCATCTTTGACTCTAACTGTCGATATTATCTTGAAAGTATATACATGTACATGTAAATGTACATGTATATATGTTAGAACTGATATGAAAAACTGACTCTTCGAGGATTATATATGATGCGCTTGTAAGTAGCAGTCCTTATGATATAAAGCAGCATGTCTCCAACCATTTCCTTTAAGATTGATTTCACCAAAAAAGCTGTACTCTGTCGATGGTTCCGTAATTCTGATTTACATGTAAGGCCACTTTGAATTGAAGCAATTGCAATACTCTTGTGTTTTTACGTGGACGGTAATGAATGTGATTAATATTCGCACGTATGCACATGTGACGCTAAAAGATACATCACGCATTTGTAATATATACAATGAATTGTGACATCACTTCCTGTACTGGATGATGATGAAAATTGACCCGCCCGCCCGTATCATCTCCAGTGTGTAGACCGGACGGGAACCAACTTTGCAATTCAAAGTGACCTTAATGGGGCCCGGAAGGGCTATATAGCCCTGGGGCCCGTGCAGGGCTATATAGCCCTGGGGCCCGTGCCAGCTCTCGACGGCCCTGGTTTAAAATTGATGTAAGTAAGTAGAACACTACTACTTTTTTCCGAAGTGTGGTCAGGGTACGAGGTGAATCTCACGACGGGCGTTATTGCCAAGTTGGCAGGTCTGAAAACGCCATCCCTTGCGTCTCAGGTTTCTGGGCACGGATCCTCCCCCCAATCTCCGACACATACCAGGCGCGGCGGAGCAGGGGGGGGGGGCTGGGGGGGCTATTGCCCCCCCCCCCCCCCCCCCCCCCCCCCCCCCCAAATATCGAGGTGGGGGGGCTCAGCCCCCCCTTGCGCTACCATTAGGTTCTTATTGCGAGCGTGTGTTCTTCGAGATTGCTGCACTGTCAGTGACTGTGAGTTTAAATAGGGTTACTTAGTCTCGCAAGCCAGACCTCGATCGATACAAAGGACGGGGACCGGGATAAGTACGACTTCCCATGGTCCCCAGTCCATTGTAATCGATCGTCGACGTCAATAACGGGCTTGCGACCATAGATATTGTGAATGACTTATTTATCGGTGTGGAGGCAAGTTCTATGGCATGGATTATGGTCCGTTCGGAAGAACTATACTGAAGCCTGAGCTGTGTTGGAGCGTTAACGGGTGATTAAGGTACCGCCGTTCGAATTCGAAGAGAGTAACTCTGGGAGTTGTCGAGGCAGTACCCTTGAAAACTACAAGAGAGAGTTGACAACGACCAAGCAGACACAATTTTGACGATGAGACAACTGTTCACCTATTTGAGATCCTCCATGCTGCTGCCTCCATGACAGAAAGACGATTTTATAACTGCTTCATCTTGCATATGCATAAAGAGCTGGCAGAATGCATTAATCTGGAGGATGTAGCCAAGGAATTAAATCATCGTGCAGCGAATTCGGGACATTTCCCACCGATTAAAATGGTCCGTGAAACACGGATCATTTATTTTCGGTGGGGGCGGAGGGAGGGTCGCGATGTATGGTATGAATATGATTACCTTTTTTGACCACTGCCCCCCCAAATATGGACACCCTCCGCCGCCCCTGCATACAGGTGGTGAAGCGTTGCCTTCACTTGAACCACGGCCATCGTCCTTGCCCGCGCAGCCACCATTGTTCACACCTTCGAGTCACGTGTCTCCAACACGGACACAGTCTAGTCAACAGCCAACCTTTGTGCAAATAAGTCAGCCTTACACAGAGTCTTCTGCTCAAGAGGATTCCAACCTACGTACACATGAAGTGGGTGAGTTGCTGCCTTCCAAGTATCAGGCATGCGTCATCAAGGGATGCCCTGAGCACATACATGTACATGACCTAGATATCATGGCTATTTCACTTGCTCAAGATCCAAAGCATGCCAAGTACTTACATCTTCAGGTATAGCACCAAACACACCTGAAACTTGGAAATTGCTGGAATCAAAACATCCCCAAGGACCAACACCCATACAACCCATGTCGTCTGCTGTCCCAGTCACCATATCACATGACCTAGATATCATGGCAATTCTAAGGTCCTTTCCTAAATTGACGGCTGCAGGTCCTTCTGGTATGAGGGTTCAACATCTTTTAGATGCGGCCACTGTTCCATTGCCTACTTCCATATCATCATCCTTGCGGAATGTTGTAAATCTTCTTGCTTCTGGCAAGGTGCCAAAGGAGTTGTCCATTTATCTTTCTGGAGCCACTTTAACAGCTCTATCAAAGAATAAACCCAATTGTCCTCCTAATGTCAGACCAATTGCAGTAGGTGAAGTGCTTAAAAGACTTACTAGTAAATGTGTATGTCATCAAATCAAAGTTAAGGCCACAGAATTTTTTTCACCCCTTCCAATTTGGAGTGGCTTGTTCACGAGGTGCTGAGAAAATTGTCTGTCGACTAAGTTGCTGCATTGAAGACCATTGGGCAGACAACAACTTTGTGATGCTCAAAGTTGACATGACCAATGCTTTCAACCTTGTTTCAAGGCAAGCTGTACTGGATGAGTATGCCCAGCATTTCCCTGAGTTACTCGCTTGGACATCATGGTGCTATGGTCAGCATCCCATTTTGTGGCATTCACTAGGGTTACTTACATCTCAAACTGGAGTACAACAAGGTGACCCACTTGGCCCCTTTATGTTCGCTCTAGTCCTCCAAAAGATGGTGACCACCATTCACACTGATGTGGCATGTGCTGGATTATTGCACAATGCTTGGTATTTGGATGATGGTTCCATGGCGGGTGAATCTTCATCAGTGTTGAGAGCACTAACCATCATTCAGGCTCAAGGTCCTTCATTGGGGTTCCATGTCAATCTTAAGAAATGTGAATTGTTTAGTGTTGGTGACCTCTCATCATTCCCTCAGTCTATACAGACATCAAACCAACCTAACATGGAAATCCTGGGGATGCTGAATTTTGCAAAAACTTCTTATCTAGTAAACATCAAGAAAACCTAGCTCTATTGTCAACTATTCATGATCTTGGTAGCATAGATTCCCAAGTTGCTCTTGCCCTGCTGCGTCTTTGTTCGAGCTTCTGCAAACTCGCCCACATTGCTAGGGCAACACCTCCACACCTCATTTTGGGCTCTATGGAGAAGTTTGACACGGATGTTCGCCGTTCTTTTGCGGAATGCACCGGTGTCGATGTCCCTGACTCAGCTTGGAGGCAGGCCCAGTTGAGTTTGAGGAGAGGGGGTTTTGGTCTGCGCTCATTGGCTCTTCATTCATCAGCTGCCTATATAGCATCCTTGTGTGGTTCTGATGATGTGATCTCCACACCACATTTGGAACATGCCATTACTCACTTATAACACCTATGTTCTGCTTTCAGATTCCCTGTCAATAAGCAGCTTGGAGGGCCATACTCCCACACAAAAGAAACTGTCTGATGCAATTGAAGAGGTGCAGTTCAACTCTCTCCTTAACAGTTGTTCCATTGCTGATAAGGCCAGACTGCTGTCTATATCATCACCCCAAGCATCAGCTTGGATTTCAGTTGTCCCTTCCGTCAACTTGGGACTGCACCTTGACCCGAGTGAGTTTCAAACAGCAGTGAAATGGTGGTTGGGAGTCAATCCCTCATTGAGTTCAGAAGGAAATCCAATGGTTTGTCCTCTATGTCCCAACTGTGCACTTGACCCTCTGGGTTACCACTGTGTCACATGCAAAAGAGGAGGTGATGTAACAACCACTAAGGCACAACACTATTCGAAATGTGATCTACAGCACCTTTCAGCGAGCTGGTTTATCTGCACACCTTGAGGTTGGCAGTGGATCTGGGGACATGATAATTCCAGAACACGGCCTGCAGACATCCTTGTTACCAATTGGGATTGTGGCACCTCAGCTGCCTTTGACATCACAGTTACATCCCCGCTTAATTCACACACTATGTTGGAAGCGGGCATGTACCAGGGTGTTTCAGCAAAGGCAGCTGAGCACAGAAAACATAACGAAAATGATCCCAAGTGTGCTGAGTTGGGTTGGCGATGTGTACCATTGGCAGTGGAGAACTATGGGGCCTGGGGACCAGAAGCATTAAAGGCCTTCTCGCAGGTGGCTTCACGATTAGCCATTCGTGGTAATACCCGCAAAACTAAGGTGGTAGCTGAGCTATATGGCCGCCTCAGCCTGTTATTGATTAGAGCTAATGCTCGATCAATCTTGGTACGCTCCTACCCCCAATCAACCCAACAGGACAATTATCCATGTATGTAGTTGTTTGTGTGTGTTTTGTGTGTTATTATAATAATAATCCTCTGTGTGTACTATTTCATGTTTAATTACCATATATGTATACCTATCAATTTATAGACATGATTTATTTATGTTATGTAACACTGTGGTATCCAGCAAATGGTATAAAATTACCTTTAATTATTAAATCACTGT
This sequence comes from Spongilla lacustris, assembly GCA_949361645.1. NCBI lineage: Eukaryota > Metazoa > Porifera > Demospongiae > Spongillida > Spongillidae > Spongilla > Spongilla lacustris. Next base: position 5,551,113 of record OX442431.1, on the reverse strand, counting down.
AGGAATCGCAGAGTTAATAACTATAATGGTACAGGTGCTATAGTTCCACGTACTTGCTGTTTTTAAGGTATTGTATTGTCCCTACCAATACTGGGGACACACCACACCAGCTCACTTCAGGGATCGTGCTTAGTACAAACAAAGCAGTTGTCACATCAATTGCCTTGTAGTATGCTTCAGCATTCACAGACACAAGCTCAAATGAGCCATGCTTGGGTAGCTGTCTGACAAGTGAAGTAGACCGATGAACCTGATCATTATCCATTGTTGCAAAACTACCAACAAATCCTTGACAAACATCTCGACCATCTCTGTGAAGCACCTTCCCGTTCAATCCTCTACACATACTACCAATGGGTGTGCAAGGAATGCTGCCATCTTCAATGGATGGAATATCCTTAAGCAAGCCTGTGAGAGCCGTAGTGAGGCCCGGGGTAATATATCATTTGAGGGCCCCATAGGCCCTGAAAATACAAGCGGGGGGGGGGGGGTCCTCCTTGAGATTGACCCCCCTATTTTACCTTGGGGCCCTGGGTAAGTAACCCCGCTTACCCCCCCCTCTCACCGGCCCTGTCCTTAAGGTTGAAGTGGTGTGTGATCAAATGCTGCTCAGGTACAAGGCTGTGTGTAACAATAACCTGCACATGGTGTGAAGCAGTAATCCACCTGGAGATACCCAGTGGTAGTCCATATTTGGTTGCTAAGGTAACAATATAAATACATTATGCTCGCGGTTGCATAGTTGTAGTAGAAAATTAAATCAGGCGATGAGGAAAACTGCACTTGTTAACCTTACAAAGCAGACACATGCATAGACCCTAAATAATCTACTAGCGTAGCGGTGATGTAAACTATCCATGTATTTACTAGGGATCCGGGTACATGTATGGGACTATTTGGAACTGCATCAATAATAACACATAGGATTTTTTACATACAAACGTCGGCGTATTTGTATACAGCTCAACCAAAATCTTTCTCTGATATGTGATTTGAAACTATATATCAAGAATCATGTTGTATATGCAATCCTGCATCTACATGCAGACAAGCATCTAAACACACATAAAGTCTATAGCTAGTTAACTATCATCACAAAAATTTGATGTCAAAGTAGCAAACCAATGGGCACATGTCTTTGCTTCAATTAGTACACTCCAGCAGTTCCTCTCTCAATAATGGCACATATAATCTGTTGCTCAACACGTGTTCATCAATACTTACAATTGTAGTGCTAGCACTGGAGAGTTGACTTTGTTTTGGAACTAGTGATTTAGGCAACTGGTCGCCACTCTTCTCCTGATCAGTGGAATTAACTGTGCATGCTGCAGGAGATGCAAAACTAGGTTTTAGTTTTACCACAATGCTGTGCACCTGGACTAGTACTACTCCCCAGAAGCATACAAAAGTCATGCCAACAAAGACGGCATAATATATGTGTAGATAGTAGAGAGACTGCGCACCCAACCCATAGTCCCTATCCGATTGTACAGGTAGTGAAAGCGCACATAGGATGGCAAGGTTGGAATTCAGAAACATCTCCAGTGTGCAGTACTGCCACTTTCTGTACACGCCAAAGTGAGCAAGATAGACTACTAGACCAACAGCAATGACGATAATAATGATTAGGACTATGCTTGCGTTTGTCTGCTGCAGGCCGGCGGTGATCAAGTAGATCACTACGCGGGCCATCAGCAAAAGCCCAGGCCAGAAACGATGGCGGAAAGCATAGGGACCTTCGTAGCTGTCGATGAAGGGTTTGAGTTTGTTCACCAAGCAGAAAACTTTCCAGTGAGACTTTGTCTGGATGAGAGGTGTAAAAAGCAAAAGCAAGGAGTAAGGTATGATAAAGAGAACTATTACTGCAATGGCAGCAAAAAGAAGGGCAACATGTCCATCCTCAGCAAACCGCACACTACCATTTAACCGCCATACTACTTCATAAGGAAAGTCAGAGGCGTTATCTCCACCGACATTAACAGTTGCGTAGGACAAAATAGCAATGCTGGTTTTAAAGGCTTTGGCATAGGACATGAGTACCATTGTGGCCAGTACTGGGACCACGTTGTTGCGCCAGCGGAACACTCTAGACACCAGCGCTGAATACCTGGCCAATACAATCATTATCCCAGCCAAGAGTAAGATGTAAGTGGGAAAGGCAAACTGGAGCATCGTCTTGGCATAACTGTCCATGCCATTGTAGAAGCAAGTGACGATGCCGAAATCCAGGTTCAGCCATGACACAAATATAGACAGGATTTGGACAAACGTGTTGGAGTTTGTTGACGGTTGAAATATGTCATCACTAATCTTGACAATGTTAGCATAGAAGATGAAGCCACTAGTGGTTCCATTGGAAACTGTCATATCAAGAACAAAAAGGGCAATCACCAAGACAAGACCCATGATGGCAAAGGGAATGAGTAGGAGGAGGTAAGTGTTGTCACAGGCTCGGCAGAGTGGCCTTCCGAATACTTGACTCAGGCCACTCATGCACCCTGTGCAGAGCACACCACTGTGATTGTTGTAGCACTGGTCATCAGGGTAACGAAGGTCCACAGACTCAGAGCCAGTGCAATAGTCCAAAGCACACTGGCCAAAGTAAGCTAGTGCACCACTCGATGAGTAGCCCACCCAACTGTAGTTCGACTTCTGAATCAGAAGATTGCTTACTGTGCACTTGATGTTCTGTGCATTGAGTGAATCTAAAAACGAGTTGCACACACATCTCTCTATTGAAGGACTTATCATGAATCCAATTGGACATGGAGGGACATGGATAACTATGCTAACACCATGGTCATAAGTTGCAGAAGTGTAAACATCTTGAAGGACTACTCCCAAACTAGTATTGAGCAACAAACCTTGTAAGTCGTAGATAGTTCCATTCACTGCCGTCATTACAGAATCATAGAGAGTACCATCACTTTTAACAAAAGCTACCACTGCAGGCGTGCTTCCATTGTATTCATCTATGGTAACAATAAACAGAGACACACTCTGACCTGGGTAGAGCACCACATACAGTGGGTGAGACTGGTTATTTGAGCATGCGGATTGTGCCTTTTCAGATAATGTGACACACACAACTAGTGGATCAGCAGCTATATTTATTTGTGCCGGACCACTTAATGCTTGCAAAATGTCTCTGCTTGCATTTCCCCGGGCATTAACATATGGATTCGGCACAATCAAACAATTTAACGTCGCATACATGTCTCCTCCTGCTTCTGTGGCCTTGTTGCCTTGAAACTGAAGGTGTATTCGCGGATTAGAGATGTTGTTAGAAGAGTCAAAGAGTGAAAAGAAACAATTATCCCCATCACTCATGCGGTGTTCGACATATATTGCACCACCTAACAATGCTGTATTGTTGATAAATGAAACGGTAGTTGTGATAATTGCCTGCAATAGAATAGTTGAGTCACTCGATAGATAAAGGGCTCCACCCTTCCCAGCTGAATTTCCATTCCAAAAGTTTACATTTCCAAGAAACGTTATGCTGCTTCCGGAAGCATATATGGTAGAACGTCTTCCTTCAGAGAATGTGCAATCCCATAATGTGATTTCCGACATAGAAATTATTCCTGCACTGATGAAGTTTCGAAATTCGGATTGTGCAATTACTGTGCCTGTCGATCCCTGCAATAGCAATGAAATATTAACTCCCTGAAAACGGCAGGCTGATAATCCTATGCTGCTTCCTAAATCCTGTATGCCAATACTAGAGTTAGCAAAAGTGCAGTGTGTCATAGGAATGTAGGAGTTGGCAGAAGTGATCCCAGTAGTACTGCAGCCCAGGAATTCAGTGTGGTCGATAGTCAGGCTGCAACTAGAACACCTCAAAGCCGTCCCATTGATATTGACAAACGATGACCGCACTATCATTGCAGACTGAAGGTACAGTAAATTGTATATACCATATCCTGACACATTCTGTATGGAGACACCATCCATCAATAGGTTGGAAACAGAGAATAAGGAGATAGCGGTGACACTTTTTGCATTCAATCCGCTGCCGATGAATGCAATGTTGGTGATGGTCAAGCCATTCACATTGGACACATACATACCCCCATAAGATGATATTTGTATTCTGCTTAGTGGTTCAGTGTGCGTCACACCTGTAGATCCATCGAGTGGGTAAAGCGTACTCTCAACTCCACCGACTCCAACAAAGGAAATGTTCTCTATATCGAACAAGCTCATTTGCGAATTTAGGACATGCGTTCCTTTCAGAAAGTAAAAGGTGGTGTTACTCTTGAAGTACAAAAATGGACTATTAGCATAAGTGTTTATGTCCATACAGTCCTCTCCTTGGTATGATGTGCTGCTATTACCGACACAATAACCATCTGTTCTCCAAACCAACACCACAACCAAAAATAGCAAGGATGGCAATTGAGCTCCCATCATACAGGAATGTATCGCTGTATAGGAGAAATATGTACATGTAGGCGTACTTAGTACATGTAAATGTATACATGTATGTATATGTTGGGTGCATGTGAAGCAGCAGGACAAACAAGTCAATTAACACACACAGCACATACTCAGTTGTACGTAATATATAATATTATAATACATACATGTATGTACTGGCACATCATCAGATGTAACAATGCCCCCCCTCCCCCCCCCCCAAAAAAAAAAATGATCCAAGTTCACAAAATGACTACTGAATTGAAGTTAGCCCAATATTCCATGTCAACTGCACATTCGGTACCAATTTACACAGTAACTGGGCAGATGAAGGGAAATTCAGGGCCACAGTAAAGTATATCATTTTGTAACACATTTCTAAATCGATACTCGATATCTTCCCCCCCTATTACAAACATTTATGTGTGGAGGGGAGGGGAGAGGCTACATACATCTCACAGCCAAATGACATAATTTGGCGACTCTGGAGTGAAGTAGCTAGGTAACTTAGTTTCGTGGATTATAAATAATAATAAAAGATGAGCAGACCTGTCTAGCCTGACATTTTTGTTCCAAACACATGATTGTGGCCCCTCCCGTATCTAGACAATGGGGGAGGGAGCTCAATTCACAAGGCCAAACACAGCATTGTACCAAGGTCAAGTGATGCATTGGCCACAAGTCATAATCTGCCACCCTTTCGATACACATACGACCCCCCAAAAAATCGTCGCATCCTGCATATAGCCCAGCCGACTCACAATGTGAGCATGAATAGTGATCGACAGCCTACATATATTCTAGGCACAGGAAGCTAGACACTGCCACATCATATCACTGCTGATTATGTCATATGACAAAACCATACACAAGAGAAGCTACCAAGGTGTGAAAGATTAGGATTACAAAACCAGACCTGTAGGGCTTGTGGGGAAAAGATTTAATTTTTTTTTTAAACTCACTTGCATAACGGTCGTGATGTTACGGGCATAGCAGAGGTGATCGGCAAACGGTTCCGTGTTCAGTTTTATATTATTGATAATTAATTACATGATTGTGCATTAAATTTAAACATGAAAAAACACAATAGTACAGAATACGGTAGTGACGGTACTTAGTGCTTTACTACCAATTCATCAGAAGCGGAAAAACGTGGACAATGCTAGGAATGAAGCCATACAACATTGAACATAATATAAGTTCGCACGTTGGTTCATTCCATTCATTAATGCATCTGTATTGCCAATACATGTACACATTTGACTGGTATCCAGCACATGCATGTATCAGCCTGTATGCATCATGAAAACTTAAAATGGCTGGAATTTCTGCCATGCAGCATATTGAGAGGGTGCTCAACCTTTGCGGTATGTAGTCCAAGTCAATGCATCACTAATGCATACAGATATCCGCAAAGCAACAGTTGGGCTTTCAACAGACACCCGCATTTTACACAGGGTGAACTAGTTGTATGGTAGGTAAGCTGGTCCGAGTTAAGAGGTGCGCATGTTGATACGCTATAAGGTTAATACTTAATAGTATCGAGAGTTACGGTAACTCTCATATAGGATTTGTGCCGTATCATGAAGTCATTACGACTCGTGTGTAACTCACGAACCGAGAAACGGATAGTGTAACTCTTTATTGCTATCGAACCACAATGGAAAGACGATCATTTAATGTTTTGTTCAAGTCGCCAGACCGTTTACTTTCAGACTGAGAGAACAAAAAAGCTTGTAGTTTTCGTTCCCAGACCAGTATTTCTCCTCCGACAGTTTTTCCTGGTTAAGTATAACTCGGGATAGGAACAGTTTTAGAGAGCGCCAATTACACCGTTAGATGTAGAATTTATCTACCGACTGCCCATTGGTGTCACAGAGGCGTAGGAAGGCCTTATAAAGTGTCGCGGCTTAGGTTATGTAATAGAAATGGGAGAGGCAAAGAGGGTGCGGGTGCGGGAGGGAGCTGTGTCAGGAGGTATGGGGTATGGGGTGGAGCCCCAGAAGCTTTGCAATTTGTGCAACTTTTGTGTTCAAAAGACATATAAAATTTGATCACTTTTCATGATCAGCTATACACTGTAGACTTGAATCTTTTATGAAAAGAATGCAATTATGTGATCGCTTCTCTGCAACTGTTTCAACCAAACTGAGCTGATCTGTATAAGATGGTTGTAAATATGCAGAAACAAAAATGCTTGTAGAGTTAGTGAGGATTAGTGCATGGCAGATAAGCTCGACGTTCTCTGATGCTGTAATTTCGGTAGCTGAGCCTGAGCATCGCACCTATATAACTCAACTCAAGGGCATGCACCATTTTGTGCCGAGAGCATGCATAGTAAATAACAGATCTCGATTTTGACAGCTGCATGCCGTAGATTAATTGGGAGAATCACAACAGAATTGTATCAATTCACTTATTGTAAAGCGTAGCCCTGCTAGTCTCGTACCCAGACCCATGTTTTCACAGCAGCGGATGGATTAAATCACAGCAACGCGAAAAGCGCGTAGCGGTGATGTAATCCATCCGCTGCTGTGAAAACATGGGTCTGGGTACGAGACTATAGCCCTGCTGTTTACATGTGCAGTAAAAAGTATTCATAACGAATCGTGATTTTGTTTTTTAATTTATATAACAGGAAGATAGATAGTAGCCCCCATGCAGTGGTAATGAATTCTATACTGCATTCTTATATAGTTCAGTATACTATCATTCTAAGCAATGCAGTAGTAAAACATTGCCGCTTCATGGGGTTCTTGTTTCAGTAGAAAGCCTTTAATGGAAGTTCATTTAAATCACAATTGGTTATGATGAATAATACATAGTATAGTCTATGTAAACGGCAGGGCTACCTGTGCTTGGTAATTGACGTATTACTCAAGTGGTTGGTACCAAAGTAACCTTCCGCAGTTTGAGGGCATGGCATGCAGCTGTAAAACGCGGTCCGAGCTAGCACGCCGATCGATTTGCTAGCGGGCAATATAGCAACTTTTCAACTGATATCAACCAAAGCTATCGATTGCAAAATGTATGCTCTTACATGCATATACATATACCCCGGACCCTCGAGATATAGAGCTGTTAATACATGGCAATCACTGTAAAAAATAAAATAAAATAAAAGATCCACAGAAAAGTGTAGCGGCCATGGCCGCTACGGCCGCTACAGTTCCTACGCCACTGTGTCAGATACAGATTTGGTATAAAGCAATAATTACGCCATATTGAGTACTAAACAACGTATAATTAGAAACTTATGCTACCTAATTGTTTGTTGTTTGTTCGCCACGTTTAACTTACTAGCGTAGTAGCAGTGTCAAAATGCCTTCACGGGAACGACAGAGAAGAGCCAAACACCGAGACGGTGAATTAGAAACCTCCCGGGTTCGGTACAATGCGAACCGCGCTTCTATTTAAAGAGGGGGCGTGTATGCTGTGATGAGCAGAAATTCCGACGAGTTATGATTTGGATCAACGTCATTTGCAACGATAATACTGAATAGTCCTATATTTAGCAACGTACAATGCGGATCCTGAACAAAAGCGAGGCAGCTTGATTTTGCCATACAAACGTACGAGCCGGTTGTAAGTATACTATAGCATGGGCGTCCCCAGCTTTTGTGGAAGGGAGGGGGGCCACATGAGGACGAGGAGCGCCGGCCGGTGGGCGGCGTCGCCCCGGGGAGGGTGCGGGAGGGGGTACTCCTCCCGCCCAGCTAGGGGGTATGGTGGAGCGCTGTAAGCTCCCCCATCGGGGTTTGGGGCGGAGCCCCAGAAGCCAACACATTTTGCCAACTCCGAAAACTACGCAAAAAAAAAGCGTGGCCTTTTAAAATTAAAGTAGTACCTAGGCTATATTGTTTAATCGTGTACAATGTAAGAAAAAGGTTAAAACAGCCTTGGTAGGTGGATGCTGGGAGTTTTAATGCTAGCAAAACGAATGATAACTATCAAAAGATCTCCTTAATTTATACGCGTTCGCACTTTTAATATGTACCCCCGGTACTAAACTTGTGTCATTGTAGCTTAAAAACAACAGCGATTAAGCTCAGCTAGCAGCTTCTATATGTTTGACGCGCCAATCCTCAGGGACCCCCTTCTCCCTTTCCAGCGCGGCAATGTTTCGTGGTACCGGCGCAAGATAATAATACAATACTGAACATTTAATGACCATCAATTTTGCTGGTTGATTGACATTAGATCGCGACATCGCACTACAAGACGTACGAACAATAGTAGCCCGTTGTTGCATCTGCCATTGCAAGTACGTAGTAATACTATAGGTTGAATGAGGGGGGGGGGGGGGGGGGGGGGGGGGGGGGGGGGGGGGGCATGGCCCCCCCCCCCTGCTTCCCCCCCTTGAGGACGCCCATGTAATAGTAGTAAAAAAATGAATGAAACAAGATATAAAAAAAAAAACATTTTCTCTGAGAAAGTTAGTGGTGTATAGGATTTGAAGGCAATGGTGGTGTAAAAAAGAAGGGAACAAGGGATTCAGTGGAGATACAATAATTATTCCTATATTTAGCAACATAATTGTTCCTATATTTAGCAACATAATTGTAATGACATTCTAACAGTGCTAAATATAGGAATTATAATTATTGTATCTCAGTCCACTGAATCCCTTGTTCCCTTCCTTTTTACACCACCATTGCCTTCAAATCCTATATACCACTAACTTTCTCAGAGAGAATGTTTTTTTATATCTTCTATAGACACATCCGGCTACAAGCTGTCATGATATGGATATTACTAGGCTGAGTTGCTCAGATCTAAGATGACTACTAGCGGGACACTATCCCAATTTAATAATGACATGAGAAAGAGATCGCTGAAGTTTCGCTTCAGTTGTTCACTGCGCTGTTTCCCAAGCATGAAAGTTCTGCATGTAAATCAGTATAGCTTAGTACAATAACCATCAGTGCGCTAAATCAAAGTTAATCAATATAAATTATTCCACTCGCCTTTTCCCCTGTGATAACTTCATATGTGCTTAACATTCTGTACATATATAGTAACGCATTCCAACGTATGGAATGAGACATCAGTGATAAACTGAGCACATCATGTCTATTGAGAATGATTCAATGAGGTGATGCTTGAATTTTTATTCTTCTATAGGTAAGTCCCATCATTATCCGGCCTCCATTTAATAATTTTTATCACATCTAAACAAAAAAGATACCTTTAAATCTCTGTACCCATATCACTCCCGCAAATGATATGAGATTGGCCTCACTGATAACCGTTGACCGATCAATTTTCACAGAAAGATCGAACTCAATCCTTTATAAGGACTTCACGGGCATCTGTACTACTGGCAGCACACATACCACTGATTTTTTTCACAGCTGAAATGATGATAGCCAGTATGAAGCAGAGAGGAGCCATATGCATGAGGGTGATGTATAAGTCTAGGTAGTTCAAAGCACCCCAGAAATGTACCCAAAAATTTAAGACCACGTAACGGTACAATTTTTGGCACGGGTTTTTCATAATTGTTAAGAGATCCTTAGCAAAGGAGCTTATTGGTACGCTAAAGATGCTTTAGCAGGCTTGTATATGTGGATTATGTCAAAGGTAATACCTTTGAGTACATCTTTAAATAGTTTACAAGTGGGGAGATCGTGTACTGGGCAACGTACGTACCGCTCAAAAAACGGACTAATTCCATCGAATGAATACGCACCTTATTCGTCCAACAACGCGCTTGGTAGCCACTAAAACTCATTCTTTAAACACTGTAGCGTTTATTATGACAGTTTCACGTGTTTTGGTGTAGGCGCAAGGTGTTTCCCAGATGGCGCAAAATTCCCTATTCAATAACCGCCATTTTCTCCCATAGATTGATACTGCGTACACGAATTGCTTAAGCGTTGTTTTTGAAGTACCAAAAAATATATAAATACGATATCAGAGAAAGATTTTCACTTACATGTGCTTACCATTCCATGAAGACATTCAGGAACTTGGTTGTATTTGTGGAACCTTATCAGGCATTAATGATGACAACATTCCGGCCAGCTTCAAGGTACCATTTATATGAAAAGGATTGTCATATCCAGAAATGAGCGGTCAAAGGGAAAGCTAATTAATTCGCGGTTTGCGAATCAACGAATATTCCCGTATAACTTCCCATAGACATGTATGGGGTACTTCAATACCAAGCACACCAGATTTTTCTCAGCATTTGCCAAAGGGGATTGTTAGTACACTACATTTTCCATGATTTTTAGTGGGGTCGCCGTATTTTTCCTATTTAAGGCGTCGCTTCCCTAGGATTGTCATAACATTGTCCTCAATGTACACGTAGTCAATGGGTGCGTTTTCTCATTACAAATTCTATGACCATTTGTGTCAATACCTTTACGATTTGCTAATTTGCCAAAGGAGAAAAATGTAGCTAGTACATCGAAGAACTATAATATATATTGAAAAGTAGGTCTTTGTATTTAAAAATCGGCTTCCATAATTGAAAGAAGTATTCTATATTGAATCAGATTGTTGTCTCCGTCTCGTGCCCTCAAAATCGACTCACGCGCGGGACAAGGCAAAATTATGAGTATCCCCCTAGCTGTACCAGTTTTATACTGTATGAAATCGGGCCTGAAATCGATTCTGCACGCCTCCTAGCGCTACGTAACAAGGTTTGTTGCTACCAGTTGAGTAGCCTACATATAAATGTACGTTATCGTACCCATACGTTCCGGATCTTTTGTAAACATCGCCGGGCCCATTTCATACTTGTATTGCTGTTAGGCTGTTACGTTGGTAGTTTATCTAAGTAACTGAAGTACAACTACTAGTATAGGTGTGGACTATTGGCACCAATAGTAATACGGCTACATGCATGTGTTTTAATTCTAGAAAATGCGCACCGATTTGTCGAGTATCAAAGAAGCTGATAGCAGCGTCAGCGGCGTGGTGGCGTATTGTATTCTGTTGTATCTGGCGCTGCGTTGCAACATCCACCACCAGCTAAACGCCGTTGCAATCTTTCAGTTGAAATAAATATAAAATGCATGTGCAAGTCAATGACTTACGTAGGCATTGCACATCTCTCAACTTGGCAATTGCAGTCATTTCTTACCCTGCACTGCATGCTTTGTATTTTATTGTAATATTTAGCTACCTTGCGTACTTACATGTATATTACCGCTGTGAAGCCACCATAGCTAGTGTACTCATGTGAAGGCACCATAGTTATAAGGTGTGACTGTTTACAAATGGGTTATTGTGTCAGTGTGGTATGTAGCAGGCTTTGTTTATATGTGCATGCAATGTAATGTATGCACATGTGCATATGGACATATGTAGAAAGTTGGCAACGGACTCAAACGTGAATGTTGTGCATGTGTTGTCGACTGCATCACAGTGAAACTTATTAGTGAACAATTTGAAATAAATCACAAGATGACCGCCAATGTATGGGCGATTTCTTGATACGTCACAACACGCAAACACTAAAACGCATCACACAAATCAAACAAACTGTCAGACATTCTCTGCAACCATTCTCTGCTGCATGTACCAATGTAAAGGTCTTGTTGATAACAATGAATACAATAGTTCAAGGGATGGTATACAAATATCAAGATAAAATATTTGTACATGCTCATACAAGTATGCATATCTGTGTATGTGTAAACAATTAATTTTTTTGTACGTTTGTATTGTATGTGTGTATGTGTGTTACATATGGACAACATTTCAACAGCCCTTTGCTGCGGCAGAACACACATGGCTGAGTTATCTTGAGCCTGAATACCACAAATGCAACAGTGAAAAATGTGAAGCCAGAACGGAGTAAGGCTGTTTGTGTATGTGTGTGTGCGTTACCAGTGTGGTAAGGGAGTGGCTCAAACATGGCACTGATCTTGGCGAACACAACACACACACACACACACACACACACACACACACACACAGAAACTTGTACACACTGGTGCGCGTGTGTGTGTGCGTGTACAAAAGTGTGTACTATGTGTGTATGTGTGTGTATGTGTGTGTGTCTATGTGTGTGTGTGTGTGTGTGTGTGTGTGTGTGTGTGTGTGTATATGTAAGTAATAGTAGGGCTTAAAAAATTTTGGAAGGCTACATGTACTGGTCATAACTTTTGTTTACACAGTTTACATGCATATACATGTAGATGTGCTACATGTAGATGTACTACATGTATGCTCATGGCTTCATATTGTTGATTAACATCAGCTATGTTATTCCTGTTGTCTAAAACCCCCACTGTATAGGCCTACATGTATATGTAGGTAGTTAGGTCCAGATTCCATTGATAGATGGTGGTGATGAATTTAGGGCGAGTAAGGTTGAAGATGAGGAAGTAAGGCTGCCCAGGTCACCCTTAGAACACTATTGGAAGTGGGGCTGCCCAGGTCACCAACTGCCAATCACCCCTTGTGCTCTGATCTGGGGTGTGTGTGTGTCTGATGCACTACGCTAAGTCCTGTGAAGCCTGAGGTACAGAGGCACCAGCTGTACTATCATGAAATAAATTCCAAAAGCCATCTTTACAAAGACCACCAATTCTGGTATATTACGGTAGTGATTGCTTTGATTGCTTGTGTGTGTTGTACATCTGTATGGCTGTACCATTACATAACATTTGTGTGTGCATGTGTGTATGCATGTTGGTGTATGTGTGTATGTGTGTACGTGTGTGTGTATGTACATGTATGTGGTGTGTGTGTGTGCATGCGTGTATGTACATTTATGTGGTGTGTATGTGTGTGCATGTGTGTGCATATGTGTATGCATGTGCATGTACAATGTATGTGTGTACATTGTACATGTATGTGTGTGTGCATGTGTGTGTATGTGTGAGTACATGTATGTGTGTGTGTATGGAAAGTTTTCCAATGCTACAGTGTAAGTGGTGCCCTTGGTACTTGTACGTAGCCCCTATTTCATCTAGGGAGCATTGCTACATACATGTAGCTTGAGAAGCTGATTTTGCTGGACGCTGTCCCATAGGTACATGTACATGTACAGTTGTACCTAAGATAAATATAATATTCATTTGTGCAGCTCTGAGGTCAACAACAATAGGGCATTGTATGCTATGTACACTGAGGTTATCCTAATCTGATGTTAGCTATAGACCAAGTTCTAAGAAGCAAGCACTGTATGTGCATGTATGTGGTATGGTACGGTGGCCCGGTAGGTCGCGCACTAAGACAGTTGCGCCACGCACTACTTGAAGTTTGCACCGCGCACTAGTTGAGGTTTGCACCGTGCACAGCGCACTAGTTGCGATTTGCACCGCGCACTAGTTGAGATTTGCACCGCGCACTAGTTGAGGTTTGCACCGCGCACTAGTCCGGGTTTGCACCGCGCACTAATTGAGGTTTGCACCCAGCACTAGTTGAGGTTTGCACAGCGCACTAGTTGAGATTTGCACTGCGCACTGACTATGGGATGGCGAATTGTTTGGTTACGTCACTATCTATTAAAGCGGCTATTAACAAACAGTTCGAAGTTGTAATGTTCTCATGCTGCACCGAAACGATCCAGAGGTCTTTCTTTGCCTCCAATATACTAGTTGGGCGTAGCCTGACCTTCGCGTTTTGGCGGAAGGTCGGGTATGTGTACCTGGTATAGGCTTGATTAGATACCCGACCTTCCGCCAAAACGCGAAGGTCAGGCTACGCCCAACTAGTATATTGGAGGCAAAGAAAGACCTCTGGATCGTTTCGGTGCAGCATGAGAACATTACAACTTCGAACTGTTTGTTAATAGCCGCTTTAATAGATAGTGACGTAACCAAACAATTCGCCATCCCATAGTCAGTGCGCAGTGCAAATCTCAACTACAGTAGCGGCTCACTAATCAGACCACGCGGTAATAAGACCACTTAACCGCCCGATTATAAGACCACTTCGCCAATCCGACCACCGTCTAATAAGACCACTAGTGTATAAATATTGGAGGGGCGTTTTTGTGTACTTTTCTTTCTCTGAACAGGCGATCAATGAAGTGGTTTCCTAATACAGTTGGTACCCACCATGCATTCGATTGCGGGGATAATCGACGATCCCGTACTAATGGAGTTAGCAATGTCTATGACACACACGAGCCAGCTCTAAGCTTGCTTTACAATCCTTGGCATAATTGTTCATCCTTCCAGCTGTTATTTTGTTACGATTCGTTTGTTTATCTACTACTGGTATCCTAATCAAAGCGCATTTCGAAAGGCGGGAAACTCGCCAGTAAGACCGAAACGGTCGTATTGGCGAGTTTTACCACAAGATCCGATTGTCCCGGGGTGGTCTTATTAGTGAGCCGCTACTGTAGTGCGCTGTGCAAACCTCAACTAGTGCTGGGTGCAAACCTCAATTAGTGCGCGGTGCAAACCCGGACTAGTGCGCGGTGCAAACCTCAACTAGTGCGCGGTGCAAATCTCAACTAGTGCGCGGTGCAAATCGCAACTAGTGCGCTGTGCACGGTGCAAACCTCAACTAGTGCGCGGTGCAAACTTCAAGTAGTGCGTGGCGCAACTGTCTTAGTGCGCGACCTACCGGGCCACCGTAAGTATGGGCCTTTTGTGCCTGATGCCATAAACTTTACAATCAAGTACATGTACATGATGGGAGGGGGGTGGAGTGTGCTTTGGGCCTGATGCAAAACCTTTGGTTAGTGGTAGAGGCATTTACGTGTGATGCATAAAGTCCTGGTGCTTTTTTTTTCTAGGGTTCAATATCAAGAGTTGTGTTAAAAGTCTGTTTGGGACTGTTTCTATGGAGATGAGGCGAAATATTACTCGAGGACACTCCTGTATCTAGTTTTGTACTGGGGAAGAGCAGCACCAGGAACCCAATGCTGAGACTGACCATCCGGAGTGTTCAAAACCTCCAGGGATATCCACCTTAGGCTCAATAAATACCCCTACGTTCCACTCTACTCAGCTGGCATGCACTTCTTCATCAAGCAAACCAGATGGGCAGGTGTGTTGAGTGTACCAAAGGCAGGCACACGTGTCCAGTTCTAGCAATGGAGGCCTACAGATAATGCTGCCACTGTTCCACTCACCCCTCTTCTACTTCAAAGATGGGACGCCACTCGCATCTAAGAACTTCCGCTCCACCTTCTTATCCCTGGTATGGTGGAGCAATCCAGCCAAATACAACACTCCATTGGTGCAGCCACTTACAGTAACTGCTGACACCATTCAGAAGTACATATGGTGCAGCCACAATACTCATTGTTAGTAATAGCAATAGCAGAAGAGGACAAATTGTGTATATTTTAAATGCACATTACATGTTTGCACTAACCACACACTGTGCAGAGACAGGGGAGGGGTTTGGGGGCCGTTTGGGCCTGTGCCAGCAAGCATTGGCATAACATACAGGGGGGGGGGGGGGGGGGGGGGGGTATAGAATGCTTTTAACCTGATGCAGAGGCTTTGGCCTAGTGATAGACTGCTCAGCGCTACAGAGTTTAACTTTTCTTTAAAAAAAAAAAAAAGATGAAAGCATTGGGATAGTGCTATTCCATTGGTAAAGCCCCGCGAAGGTGATTTGCAGTAAAATTAAAGCGCTTTACGCGCGCGTGTAGTACTGACTCTGGCCTGGCCATACACATGTATGCAGACAAAGATTCAAAATACGGCACGTGCAGATTTGATGTTAATCGATCTAGGTAAGGCTGAAATACCTACGTAGGTCGTAACTGTACTGAAAAGTGCCATTTGCAAATATCTATGTTTGTATCAGTGCACGTGCCTATTAGCCTTCGCGCTTCATTCATCGAGCTGCAAGCAGGCTAAACGAACACGATAAGGAAAACAACCCACGCCACTATATAGGTCAAAAGTGTCCATGACGATCGACATCATAGTGTCCCTCTTGGCAGTCGAGACCTACGGTGCTTGAGTAGTCGATCGCGAGTTCCTATCGTACTTTTGTATCAGGCCAGAAGCTGGCAGTAACCATATCGGGCTCTCCCTCGCTCTTTCATATCGGGTTCGAAACGCTCTCGGCCTCCCCCCCCCCCCCCCCCCCCCCACATTGTCCGGTCATTAACGGCCTATTGGTATAGATATAGTTAAGTTATACCTTCAGCTAAATTAACTTACTGTGCATATATTTATTCACCATTTTGTTCAATTAATATCAATAGCAATGACATATGGGACAGTTTCCGAGAAAATGATACTTCGCATATATAAATATAAAGTTATAAAAATGCCTCGCGTTTGAATCGCTATAACTCCCGAACGATAAACGATATTAACTTCCTATTTTCAACACTTCATACTACACCATTGCTCTATAGTAGAATACATTTTGGGGCCTTGCACTTGCTCCGTGCCAGTATTGCAACGTTCGATACCCCACCGGGTTCTAACCCACCATAACTTTAGGTAGGAGTAATCAATTCGCTTCAAATTCGGTTTGTAGGTAGAGAGGTCATATACCTATCGATTTGTTCTGTTCGTTAATTTTTATGTCATCCGTTACGGAGATACAGCGGCGCAAAGTTGGTACACGTTTCCCGCTCGAATTGCGCCGTTGTACGTGCGTGAACCGCTTCCATACCAAATTACATGAATATGCAACTACTT
Organism: Spongilla lacustris; assembly: GCA_949361645.1. Classification (NCBI taxonomy): domain Eukaryota; kingdom Metazoa; phylum Porifera; class Demospongiae; order Spongillida; family Spongillidae; genus Spongilla; species Spongilla lacustris. The sequence goes on along the minus strand of OX442431.1, from coordinate 5,534,107 downwards.
CCTGTGGGCTGAGACTTGGATAACTTATAGCCACACCTATGTATACTGCGCTAGCTAGCTAGCTGGGTAAGTATTTAATCTATCGCCCCTGTCACAGTTGATATTCGTTATTATCTGTGTAGATAAACGATATGCATAGCGACGTCCACTGAAGACAAGCTCGTAAGAGGTTCAATCGGCGGACGAGTTCGAGCCGGTACGGTTACGACGAGATATTCAAGATACTTTCGATGAGGATGGGGAGATCGAGAACGGTAGTGACGGCGGTCATACCACTGACGATGGTGGTTGTAGGAAGTAAACAGCCGCTAAATCACCACCGGCCCCGCCCCCCACATATGGGCCATTGCAAGTCCAGACAGCAGCCCTGCAAAACCAACAGATGCAATGCAGAGCCACCAACCCGCACTACCTATGGAACCACCCGCCCATATCAGACCCTACACAGGAGCTACCAACTAACCAATGGGGTCAGCCTCCACAGTACAAGTAGAGATACTTATACTAACCCTCTCCCTGCAAATGGAGTTGGCAGCCCTCACAATTTCAGGGCAGCCATGAACTACATGTACATGTACCAAGGGAAGTCACACATGCCCCCTCCCAACACTACCAGTGGAACTACATGTATTAGCCCTCACTGCAAATGGCCTTACATGTACATGTAAGCAGAACCCCATTGGTCCAGCCCCCTCCCCTCCCCACCCCCACTATTGATTATTCTCTGCAAGTTCAAGGGACCATTGGCGCCATCCCCACACAGCAAAACCACCAGTCCCCATCACTACAGCCTTGCAAACTTTCAAAATAATACCTCCCCACCAGCTCTCTTACGGATGTGGTTACCAGACCCTGCACTGCCAGTAGGGGAGCCCTCACATGCAGGGGTCAATAGATGCCAGTGGAGATGCCGCCCTCACTCTATAAGTAGTCCCCATAAAGTACTGTACATACACCCGCCCCTCTCCAAACAGTGAAACCATAAGCCTACACTGCAAGTGCTCCACACACTGAGACCAGCCATCTGGACCAATGGGGTCAGCTCCCTCACTGCAAGTGGACAGTATCATTGGACCATTAATGCTAGTGAACTTAATAGCCACACGATACAAGTGAACTAACATTTAATACCTCCCGCACACTGCAAGTACTGGAGCCACCATCTCTCTTACAGATGGGGTTACCAGACCCTGCACTGCCAGCAGGGGTGCCCACACAAGCTGGGGTCAATACAATGTACATGTAGGTATGATGCCAATGGAGATGCCAGCCATCACACTACAAGCGATTAAGCAGTCCCCAAATTTCAGGGGAAGCCATGAACTACATATGCACTGAACGTACACCCGCCCTTTCACTGCAAGTGCCCCACAAACTGGGACCAGCCCCCCACGGCCCTCCTGCCCACTACTAGTCCTTCACTGCAAGTAGAGTCAACGGCTCAGGGACAAATGGGGTCAGCTCCCTCACTGCAAACAGACGGTAACATTGTAACTATTAATGCAAGTGAACTTAAAAGCCCACACTGCATTCCAGTTAGCACCATTGGAGCCATATTCCAGATGGAGTTATCAGACTGCCAGCAGGAAAGCCACCAGCTGCTAAACTCCCCGGGGTCATTGGGGGGTCCCACAATAATGCATACTGGTGGATGGAGTCACACTGCAAGTGGAAATGGCACCCCGCACAATTTTAGGGAGCCACGAACTGGAGCCACACATGCCCCCACTATCTATGGAACCATTTCACCCTCACTTAGCAGCCCCCACACACTACAAGTACAGTCCATACCAGTGACCATTCACTGCAAGTTCAAGGGGCCAATGGTCACACATCAAAACCACCATCCCCCATTGATCACTGCAAGTGAACTCAACAGCCGCACGATGCAAGTGAATTTCCATTAAATGTAAATGCCTCCACACTCCACACTGCAAGTAGTGGAGCCACCAGCTCTGTTACAGATGGGGTTACCAGACCCTGCATTCGATCAATGCCAGCAGGGGTGCCCACACAAGCTGGGGTCAGTAGGTATATGATGCCAGTGGAGATGCCAACCCTCACACTACAACCCATGAACTACATGTACTGTACGTACACCTGCCCATCTCAAAACACTACCAATGGAACCATTAGGCCTCCTGCCCTGCACTACCTGCATGTCCTTCACTGCACGTTGAGTCAACATACGGCCCAGGGACCAATGGCGTCAGCTCCCTCACTGCAAGCGGACAGTATCATTGGAATCATTAATGCAAGTGAACTTAATGGCCCCACACTGCAGGTCCGGTTAGCACCAGCGGTTCTTGGTCTGTCAGCAAAGGAGCCACCAGCTGCTAAACACCCCAGGGTCATTGGGGCCCCCAGAATAATCATGCTGGTGGAAACTCACAACAGTGGAATTGGAATTGGTAACCCCCACAATATTAGGGGAACCATGAACTGGAGCCCCCCGCTATCCATGGAACCATTAGCCCTCACTTAGCAGGAGTACCTCCCACTACATGTACCTATCCTTCACTGCATGTTTCATCAGTCAAGATTACCAGCCATATCACTACAAGTGCACCATACCCGTGAACATTTACCGCAGGTTCAAGGGGCCAATGGGACCACTGGAGCCATTCTCACACATTAGAACCACCATCCCCCATAACTGCAAGTGAACTTAACAGCCGCACAAGACAAGTGAACTTACATTTAATGCCTACACACTGCTAATAGTAGAGCCACCAGCTCTCTCACAGATGGGGTTACCAGACCTGCACTGCCCACATAAGCTGGGGTCAATATGTATATGCCAGTGGAGATGCCAGCCATCGCACTACAAGTAGTCCCCAAATTTCAGGGAAAGCCATGAACTACATGCACTGAACATACACCCGCCCCTCTCCAAACACTACCATTTGAACCATTAGTCCTCACTGCAACTACCCTACACACTGGGACCCGCCCCCACAGCCCTCCTGCCCCTTCACTGCATGTTGAGTTATTGGCCCAGGGGTCAGCTCCCTCACTACAAGCGGACAGACGCATTATTGCAAGTGAACTTAATAGCCCCATACAACAAGTCCAGTTAGCACCTGTCCAACGAGGGAGCCACCAGCTGCTAAAACCCTCTGCAGGGTCGTTGGGGGCCCCCCACAATAATGCATGCTGGTGGAGACTCCAGCTCTCACACGGCAATAGGAATTCGGCACCCCACACAATATTAGGGGAGCCATCAACTGGAGTCACACATGCCCATGGAACCATTAGCTCTCACTTAGCAGTCCCCACATACGGGGCTAGCCCCCACGGCCCTATCTCTCACTACCTATCCTTTACTGCAAGTTGTATCCGAGATCCAGGAGTGAACGTGCAATGCCATCCCTCACTCACTAGCCCTCTCACTGCAAACACACAATACCAGTGGAACCAGACTCACCCAGCACCCACCCCCAACAGCCCTCTTACGTATGGAGTAATCAGACTGCCAGCAGGGGAGCCACCAGCTGCCATATTACCAGTCCTCACAAAACTAGACCCCATCATGAGGAGTGGAACCACACATGCAATGGAGCCATTAGCTCTCACTGCATGGGGACTTACATGGTGTAGGCCCCAAACACTGGGGCCAGCCACAATGGCCCCCTATCCACTTAACCCCACACAGTACAACCACCAGCTCCTCACTGCAAATGAAACCACCAGACCCACTACCTGTGAAACCATTAACTCCCTACCTGTGAAACTGGTCATTAACCCCCACACTACAAGAGAACTTACACTGTCAGGAGAACCATCAACTACTAGTGGAGCTACCAGCCCGCATTGGACAAATGGGAACACCATGCACCACTGAAGCAGCCTCCGTTTGTAGAGTGTACATGTGTACGTTTTGAACACATTTTGTGTTGTAGATCTGAACTAAATGTTTGTGCATGTACCGAGGCATGTACAGAGTTATTTTATCTGGGGTGGAAGTGAAGCCCATGCTGTTAGTGGTGAATATAGTTACCAGCCCTATCGGTACTGATTGCGGGTGGTCTGCACCCGTGGTTGGTTTATATAGACAAGCAGAAGGCTTTTTGAAAAGAAAAAAGCCTACTGGGAACTGTGTAGTGTTGAGATACATGTACAAGTTGCAAAACTTGTAAGTGCCACTTAGAATGTCACATAAATTGCATGCGCAGTCACAGCTATAATTTGGCACGGTGAAGACATTGGAATTCATGACCACCAACTTCACTTGTGCGGTCATGAATTCTGATGTCTTTACCGTGACACACATCCAAAATGGCACTTACATGTTTTGCTAAGTGTACCTCAACAATGTAAAGCACTACATGTAGTTCCCAGCTGTAGGGGGTTTTATTCTTATTTTTTATCTTCCAAAAAGCTCTCTGCTTGTGTATATAAACCAACCACGGGTGCAGACCACCCGCAATCAGTACCGATAGGGCTGGTAAATATATTCACCACTAACAGCATGGGCTTCACTTCCACCCCAGATAAAATAACTCTGTACATGCCTCTGTACATGCACAAACATTTAGTTCAGATCTACAACACAAAATGTGTTCAAAACGTATACATGTACACCCTACAAACGGAGGCTGCTTCAGTGGTGCATGGTGTTCCCATTTGTCCAATGCGGGCTGGTAGCTCCACTAGTAGTTGATGGTTCTCCTGACAGTGTAAGTCCTCTTGTAGTGTGGGGGTTAATGACTGGTCAGTTTCACAGGTAGGGAGTTAAAGGTTTCACAGGTAGTGGGTCTGGTGGTTCCATTTGCATTGAGGAGCTGGTGGTTGTACTGTGTGAGGTTAAGCGGATAGGGGGCCATTGTGGCTGGCCCCAGTGTTTGGGGCCTGCACCATGTAAGTTAGTCCACATGCAGTGAGAGCTAATGGCTCCATTGCATGTGTGGTTCCACTCCTCATGATGGGGTCTAGTTTTGTGAGGACCGGTAATGTGGCAGCTGGTGGCTCTACTAGTAGCAGTGTGTAGGCATTAAATGTAAGTTCACTTGTCTTGTGCGGCTGTTAAGTTCACTTGCAGTTATGGGGGATGGTGGTTCTAATGTGTGAGAATGGCTCCAGTGGTCCCATTGGCCCCTTGAACCTGCGGTAAATGTTCACGGGTATGGTGCACTTGTAGTGATACGGCTGGTAATCTTGGCAGATGAAACATGCAGTGAAGGATAGGTACATGTAGTGGGAGGTACTCCTGCTAAGTGAGGGCTAATGGTTCCATGGATAGCGGGGGGCTCCAGTTCATGGTTCCCCTAATATTGTGGGGGTTACCAATTCCAATTCCACTGTTGTGAGTTTCCACCAGCATGATTATTCTGGGGGCCCCAATGACCCTGGGGTGTTTAGCAGCTGGTGGCTCCTTAGCTGACAGACCAAGAACCGCTGGTGCTAACGGGACCTGTAATGTGCGGCTATTAAGTTCACTTGCATTAATGATTCCAATGATACTGTCCACTTGCAGTAAGGGAGCTGACGCCATTGGTCCCTGGGCCATATGTTGACTCAACGTGCAGTGAAGGACATGCAGGTAGTGCAGGGCAGGAGGCCTAATGGTTCCATTGGTAGTGTTTTGAGATGGGCAGGTGTACGTACAGTACATGTAGTTCATGGGTTGTAGTGTGAGGGTTAGCATCTCTACTGGCATCAAATACCTACTGACCCCAGCTTGTGTGGGCACCCCTGCTGGCATTGACCAAATGCAGGGTCTGGTAACCCCATCTGTAACAGAGCTGGTGGCTCCACTACTTGCATTGTGGAGGCATTTACATTTAATGGAAATTCACTTGCATCGTGCGGTTGTTTAGTTCACTTGCAGTGATCAATGGAGGATGGTGGTTTTGATGTGTGACCATTGGCCCCTTGAACTTGCAGTGAATGGTCATTGGTATGGTGCACTTGTATTGAGAAGGCTGAGAAGGCTGCTGAAACTTGCAGTGAATGATAATAGGTAGTGGGAGATAGGGTGTCATATGTGGGGGCTGCTAGTGAGGGTGAATGGTTCCATAGATAGTGGGGGCATGTGTGGCTCCAGTTCGTGGCTCCCTAAAATTGTGCGGGGTGCCATTTCCACTTGCAGTGTGACTCCATCCACCAGTATGCATTATTGTGGGACCCCCCAATGACCCCGGGGAGTTTAGCAGCTGGTGGCTTCCCTGCTGGCAGTCTGATAACTCCATCTGGAATATGGCTCCAATGGTGCTAACTGGAATGCAGTGTGGGCTTTTAAGTTCACTTGCATTAATAGTTACAATGTTACTGTCTGCTTGCAGTGAGGGAGCTGACCCCATTTGTCCCTGGGCCGTTGACTCTACCTGCAGTGAAAGACAGGTAGTGGGCAGGAGGGCCGTGGGGGCTGGTCCCAGTGTGTAGGGCACTTGCAGTGAAAGGGCGGGTGTACGTTCAGTGCATATGTAGTTCATGGCTTCCCCTGAAATTTGGGGACTGCTTAATTGCTTGTAGTGTGATGGCTGGCATCTCCATTGGCAGTGCAGGGTCTGGTAACCCCATCTGTAAGAGAGATGGTGGCTCCAGTACTTGCAGTGTGCGGGAGGTATTACATGTTAGTTCACTTGTATCGTGTGGCTATTAAGTTCACTTGCATTAATGGTCCAATGATACTGTCCACTTGCAGTGAGGGAGCTGACTCCGTTGGTCCAGGTGGCTGGTCTCAGTGTGTGGAGCACGTGCATTGAGGGCTTATGGTTCCACTGTTTGGAGAGGGGAGGGTGTACGTACAGTACTTTATGGGGACTACTTGTAGTGTGAGGGCGGCATCTCCACTGGCATCTATTGACCCCTGCTTGTGAGGGCTCCCATACTGGCAGTGCAAGGTCTGGTAACCCCATCCGTAAGAGAGCTGGTGGCTCCACTACTTGCAGTGTGGAGGTATTGTTTTGAAAGTTTGCAAGGCTGTAGTGATGGGGACTGGTGATTTTGCTGTGTGGGGATGGCTCCATTGGCCCCTTAAGCTTGAACTTGCAGAGAATAATCAATAGTGGGGGTGGGGAGGGGAGGGGGCTGGACCAATGGGGTTCTGCTTACATGTACATGTAAGGCCATTTGCAGTGAGGGCTAATACATGTAGTTCCACTGGTAGTGTTGGGAGGGGGCATGTGTGACTTCCCTTGGTACATGTACATGTAGTTCATGGCTGCCCTGAAATTGTGAGGGCTGCCAACTCCATTTGCAGGGAGAGGGTTAGTATAAGTATCTCTACTTGTACTGTGGAGGCTGACCCCATTGGTTAGTTGGTAGCTCCTGTGTAGGGTCTGATATGGGCGGGTGGTTCCCTAGGTAGTGCGGGTTGGTGGCTCTGCATTGCATCTGTTGGTTTTGCAGGGCTGCTGTCTGGACTTGCAATGGCCCATATGTGGGGGGCGGGGCCGGTGGTGATTTAGCGGCTGTTTACTTCCTACAACCACCATCGTCAGTGGTATGACCGCCGTCACTACCGTTCTCGATCTCCCCATCCTCATCGAAAGTATCTTGAATATCTCGTCGTAACCGTACCGGCTCGAACTCGTCCGCCGATTGAACCTCTTACGAGCTTGTCTTCAGTGGACGTCGCTATGCATATCGTTTATCTATACACAGAAGATAACGAATATCAACTGTAACAGGGACGATAGATTAAATACTTACCCACTCCAGCTAGCTAGCTAGCGCAGTATATATAGGTGTGGCTATAAGTTATCCAAGTCTCAGCCCACAGGAAGTATTTGCATATTCATGAATTTGGTATGGAAGCAGTTCACGCACGTACAACGGCGCGATTCGAGCGGGAAACTTGTACCAACTTTGCGCCGCTGTATCTCCGCAACGGATGACATAAAAATTAACGAACAGAACAAATCGATAGGTATATGACCTCTCTACCTACAAACCGAATTTGAAGCGAATTGATTACTCCTACCTAAAGTTATGGTGGGTTTGAACCCGCTGGGGTATCGAACGTTGCAATACTGGCACGGAGCATATGCAAGGCCCCAAAATGTATTTTATTATAGAGCAATGGTGTAGTATGATGTGTTGAAAATAGAAAGTTAATATCATGTATTGTTCTGGAGTTATAGCGATTCAAACGCGAGGCATTTTTATAACTTTATATTTATATATGCGAAGTATCATTTTCTCGGAAACTGTCCCATATTTTGATGAATAAATTATGCGCGGTAGAAATGAATTTTTTGTCTTGATTTTAGTTCAAGAATGGTTAATGGAATAATTTTTTGAAGTACATAGCTCATGATCAGACCGATTTATAGGACATTTTACAAGTGTTTAAAATTCAATTTGAAATAAAAAGCAAGATGACCGCCTATGTATGGGCCATTTCTGGATATGTTCTACTTTCCAGGTCACCACTACATCAAAACTAAGTCAAATATGTTGCCAGGGCAAGCAATACTGAAGTAACTAATAGTGTCATTAAAAAAAAAAAATTGGAAGTAATTGAGATGTAATGTGTCTTGCCTTAGCCCAACCCAGTACCATCACCCAGGCCATTCCATATTGCACCAAATATCAGTTAAGCATTATTACTGAATAGACTGAAAAATCATCACTGACCCCCAGATGAGAGCTCTCTCCAAGAAAGTTTTTTAAAATTAAATGTCACCTTTAGAACTGAAAGAACTCAGGCTCAATATCTTAAGGAAACCTTTAAAGGAGTGGAAAATCCAAAGTAACAAGTTTAAGAAAAATATTTATTTCTGTTCTGGAGTGATAGAGGGTCAATACATATGAAGATCACTTAAAATTGGACGCATAGCTTTAGATTTTGTTGCAACTTCTCATATTTTTCAGTCCTCATATGAAAGTAACTTTGGTGAAAAAAAAAGTCAAAAAACTTTAATGGTTTACGAAATACATCGTCATGAATAATTAATGATTCCGCTCCACATTTTTGCTCCTTTGCTGAGCCATTACTTTGCTCTCACAGATCTTGCAGGGTTATATTTGGTATCAAATCGATGCTCTTTTGATGTACAACTAAATTATCATATGCTTTTATGATAGAGGTTAAAGGGTTAAAAATTATATGTGTTTATCACACGGTTTACAGAATTCAGACCACTTGCAGATTGAAACTCGACATTTTTTTTTTACATAGTGAAAGCCACACCCTGTTATAATGATTTAGAAAAATAAAAAGTCTGAGTATCAGTTATCTCTGGGAACCACAAAGGATTGAACATCAGGACGCCATTTTTTCTTTTTTTTGGCACCTTCAATGTTTACATGGGTCACAAGTGGAGTTATGTAATAATCATCCACACATTTGTAAACTGTGGTTGGCATGACTCAGCACATATCAGAGACACTCCTCCTGTAGGTTTTTTTAACCCAATAAGGCATGCGCGGGCTTTAAAAGGTATTTTTAGTAGTCTGGCGTTTCGTAAAGCCATGAAAAGATTTACATGTATAGTCATACGCGTCGTATATACTCGTATCGGACCCTTGTATAATCGAGTTGTACCAGCTGCAATAATAACAGAACATCATTCTCTCTGTATTCGAAACGGAGATTTAGCATGCTGCAATTGTCTACGAAAAATACGTAAGCTCAATCCTGAAATAGCGTTCGTAGATACCTCTAGCGGTAGTAGCCTTACACAAGCAGTTGTGGGTCCTAGTAGCCCAAGTTGCCAACATGGTGCAGGCCCCAGTAGCCCAAGTTTCCAACGCGGTGCAGGCCCTATATAGTAGCCCAAGTTCCCAACACAGTGCAGGCCCTAGCCGCTCTTCTCAAGAAGGTGCAGGCCCTAGTATCCTTGAATCAGCTCCCAGTAGTGTGTTAAGCACGTGCACTCCTGTGCAAACCGAAGATATGATGTTACTAGGACCCACAACTGCTTGTGTAAGGCTACTACCGCTAGAGGTATCTACGATTGACTACGAACGCTATTTCAGGATTGAGCTTACGCATATTTCGTAGACAATTGCAGCATGCTAAATCTCAGTTTCGAATACAGAGAGAATGATGTTCTGTTATTATTGCAGCTGGTACAAGCCGTACAACTCGAATATACGAGGGTTCGATACGAGTATATACGACGCGTATGACTATAAATCTTGCCATTGCTTTACGAAACGCCAGACTACTTTAAAGCCCGCGCATGCCTTATTGGGTTAAAAAAACCTACAGGAGGAGTGTCTCTGATATGTGCTGAGTCATGCCAACCACAGTTTACAAATGTGTGGATGATTATTACATAACTCCACTTGTGACCCATGTAAACATTGAAGGTGCCAAAAAAAAGAAAAAATGGCGTCCTGATGTTCAATCGCTTGTGGTTCTCAGAGATAACTGATACTCAGACTTTTTATTTTTCAAAAACATTAAAACAGGGTGTGGCTTTCACTATGTAAAAAAAAATGTCGAGTTTCAATCTGCAAGTGGTCTGAATTCTGTAAACCGTGTGATAAACACATATAATTTTTAACCCTTTAACCTCTATCATAAAAGCATATGATAATTTAGTTGTACATCAAAAGAGCATCGATTTGATACCAAATATAACCCTGCAAGATCTGTGAGAGCAAAGTAATGGCTCAGCAAAGGAGCAAAAATGTGGAGAATCATTAATTATTCATGACGATGTATTTCGTAAACCATTAAAGTTTTTTGACTTTTTTTTTCACCAAAGTTACTTTCATATGAGGACTGAAAAATATGAGAAGTTACAACAAAATCTAAAGCTATGCGTCCAATTTTAAGTGATCTTCATATGTATTGACCCTAGACAAACTTGTTTCTGATGCTAAGTGACTGGGTTCCAGATGATGAAGAGGTGATATTGCATGAGTTTTGTTACCACTTTTGACTTATCATATTTGCTCAATCACGTATACATGTATATATGTAGAAGTGCTCTAATCCTATTTTGTCATGCAAATTGCAGGGGCGGACGGAGGAATTCGGAGAGGGGGGTGTCCAATATGAATTTGATGAAGGGGCGGGGCAGGAGGTGACGCTTCCTCGGGGTCTGGGGCTGAACCCCAGAATTTTTTGTATCACAAGGAGTGTTATAGTATCGAAAAGATTAATTAGCCACGCCGATAGTGAATTACTTAACGGTATTTGTCCATATTCGTGCGTCCCCATGCACGCATCAATGACATCATATATATCGGCGGAGCCCCAGAAGCTGGAGCGTTTCATACAATATTAGCGATCTCGAAGTCAAAATAGTTTTAAAATAGACAGGTGCTGGACAAATTAAAACAACGTATTTAGTGTTCTCAAACAGGCCTGTCCTATTAGATTTCTACACTGAACTATATAGATGTGTACAATCGTCATGTAGGTTCGAAGCGAAAACAAAACACTATCTATGAAGTAACATTTTTGGTTACTATACAAAGTGAGTTTCTCAGTCCCGTGCACAACTGACCATGCTAAAGAACTCCATTATTCGCATGACTTCTCTAATGCACCACGCACATGTTAATCACATGGAACAGGAATTTATATCCCACATCATGCATGATCAATGAAGCACATTATGCTAAAAGGGTTGAGAATTGCTGGACAGTTTATTCCCTTCCCCCCACTCCCCACCCACTACCCCTTCATCCATAAAAAGGGTTGCTTGTTGCAACAATATGTGACAGGGTAATGTGGAACACGACACTGAAATGTGCTTGGGCCTATACTGCCCTATATGTGATCAAGCAGTTTACATTTATAATGCTACATTAAGGCATAGATTTGAGTACCATAGTACATACTGCCTATAACACACACAATCAGACTGAGTAATTTAAATACCTTTCTATAACTCAGTCAGGGCCGGCGCGCAAAATCAGTCAAAGCACACATATAGAGTTAAAAATTAGGATGATCATGATATATAACGCCATAATTAATGTACAATTGCTGGTGCATGCATGCATGATGCGACAATCTTCTTGCCTTAAGCCTGTGTCACGTCAGGGTTTGACCTGCCAGGCCAAGTGGACAGTACGGCCTGGCAGGCCAACCTGTCAGGCCGTGTTGGCCTTTGGCAACCCTGATCCAGCCTTTTGCAAAATATGTAAACTAGTCTGGCGGGCCTTACTACCGCGTTTGGTCAATCATATTATTAAGAATATTACGTTATTCCAATTCAAGGCAAATAAAATTCTGTTAGGTGAGTATAAGGCTATACATTTACGTTTCGGTTCGATTGCATGCATACTGGTGTATATGGGGTGACGAAATCGCATACGGTACTATGCATGTAATTGCATTTATATGTGCGCGATGTGGGCTAGTTATATTCATCAATGGTTCCAAGGGGGGTGTCCGGACACCCTGGACTCCCCCCCTGTATCCGCCTCTGAATTGTATGCATATAGAGCATTGCATAGTAAGAAAAATACGTTTTTTATAAGATACCAAGAGCCTCTATAGGGTCAGAAAGTTAAATTATGAATATATATATTAACTTTACCGCATTACATCGCTTGAAACCATAACCGTGCCAATTTTATATTTACCGCACCATTGATTAGTATCGACTGCTGCGTCTCTTTTTTTTTGGTTACAAAACGTTAATTATTGTTCGTAATATGAACGATATCTGCACATATGATGTACCATTATAATGTATTTTCCACGCTCTTTCCAGCTATGCTAATTTCATAGCTTGAATATCTATTTTTAAAATTCGTGTAAACTACCTAGTATAACGTTTGTTTTTCTGTTTTTTTTTTTAAATTGTTTTGTTGTTTACATACAAAGAAGCTGTGCAAACTCATGCAAATCTTGGTTTAATAAACCCAGCATTTTTTTGCAACCCACTAGTCAATATAAATCTCTCTCTTTCATAATTATACTGATCAGTCTATAACATTATAGGACCTATGCAGCCTGAGCTGATGAAGATCGGGCATGCAGTTTGACACTATGCACCATCGCTGTACGTATGACGGCACGCACAAGTGCTACTAACACAAGTAACTGATGGTTACCGAGGGGTTTGTGCCATTACATATGATTTACAAACTCATTGTCCGAGCATTATCGGAACACAATTGATCTTGGTACAGACATGTGCACGCACCATTCTGAAACATAGATCAATAATATTTGACGCGCAAAATTTGTCGTGTACGATCATGATCAATGGAGACAGTGGCGGATACAGGGGGGGGGGGGGGGGGGGGGGGGGGGGGGGGGGGGGGCAAACCCGGCCTATGCACCCCCCCCCCCCCCCCCCCCCCTAACTAATAAGGATAAGGATACGCCTCCTGTCCATTGTAATGAATTTAATTACATATCATCAGCGCCGCACTGTTTTAGCTCTTGCAGGCGCTAGACCTGTTGTACGTGCTAAGTATCACCCCTGACACGTGGCACTTTTTCTATTGTGCTTTTGAGCGTTCAGTTCGTACATTCGTTCAGCGTTTAGTTCATACATTCGTACGTTCAGCGTTCAGTTCGTACATTCGTTCAGCGTTCAGTTCGTACATGCAGTTCGTACATTCGTTCAGCGTTCATTCGTACATTGCGAATCAATTGAAATTCGCAATGTACAAAAAAGTGGAAAGAGCTAATTCCTCTTTGAGATTTAAAAAAAAATGTCTATCGCACGGCAGCACTATGGGAGAAGACAGATTTAATGCGTTAATGATATTGTATGTGCACAAAGATTATATTGAACTTAATATTGATGCTATCATTGACAGCTATAGTCGAAAATACCCTCGGAGGATGTTTCTAATTGACCCTATTTGTGAAGTGTGACTGTTATAGGTATCTTTAATCATTTATATCTGTGAATACCTGTTTTATAACTTCCAAAAGTGCAAAAAAAAAAACACCAGTGGCTAGGGTTTGGGGCGGAGATGATGGTGCTTACTGCGCTTTCCCAGACACCCTGGCAAGTTCGGAGGGGCACGCCCCCATTCCCATCCCTATATGCCCCCCCTAACACAAATCCTGTATCCGCCCCCCTGGGAGAGAAAACACTTGCATATTTGTGGCATAGGCCGGTAAACAGCTATCACATGTGCTCAAGATAACAGTGCTATTTCGACCAGAAATGTGACATTCACATAATTTGTGTGAATTGCAATTGAATTACTGACATGTGTATATGAGGAAAAATGGTCTAACTTATATGTCAACTACAGGCTCCAACGTAAGAGATCTTGGGTATAGAGCAAGGATTGTTAATTATTACATCCTTGGGTAGAGTGGCTTTTCCTCTCGTTTCTAATTTTTCCACGAGCTAGAGCTACATGCGTTTCTTTAAGCACAACCTTATTTTCGCAACCTTTTAGAACGCAATTCATGCATATCAATAGCCCCATATATAGCCACAGAAAGTATACCTTTCCTTTGTGTTGATTGTATGTCTCTCACTCTCATCTGATCAGTTTGAAGCAAAGAACTATTTGTTTACCCTCCTCACGTGACAAATCGTCATGGTCATGTGACAATATAATGTATTCAAAATGATGGACGGTCGTACCTGCCAACCGCAAAGTGGGTTCCAATAGGCCATGCATGTAAACTAACTCTAAAGTAGACCTTTTCCATCATCATGATGCAGTCAGCGGCATGCAGTGGCACCGGACCAGGGGCGGGAGACATCGAGAGTTACGGCAGTAACTCTCATATAGGATTTGTGCCGTTTAATGAATATCATTTTTAAAACGTGACCCGCGTATAACTCACGAACCGAGAAACGGATAGTGTAGCTCTTTATTGCTATCGAGCCACAATGGAAAGACGATCATTTTCATGTTTTGTTCAAATCGCCAAACCGTTTCAGTGGCGTAGGAACCAGGCCCGTAGCCAGGTTTTGTGTTGGGGAGGTGCAAAGCAGGCTATAAGTGGACTCAACCAGTGGTGTAGCCAGGATAATACATGTATGTATGGTAGGGCCCACACTGCCAGATGCAGGGTTTGTATGAAATCGAGAAAGCTCCGGGAAAGGTGCACCCCTCCTGCCCAGCTAGGGGGCAGTGCTCTCGAATCGGGGTTTGGGGCTCAGAGGCAACACTTGCTTGATGCATAACCAGACTGTGCATAACCCTTTGGGTACCAAGGGCATATTTATATACTATATATTACAGCCCAATGTCTATGACAGCATACATGGATGTACAACAGTAACTCCATTCTGTTCTTGAAGATGGGTACAATGAGTTAAGTAGGAGGAGGTGGAATATGGTTCATGCATAAACTAATTATAGCAAGTAGTACAACTCTTCAAATTTCAGCAACACTACATAAACTGTTACCAGTGCATCCCACAGGTCATATGCTAGGTGTGCAGATTTTTGATGTGGGAGAAACTGTTGACAGTTTGTGGAGCAAATCATATACATATACAGTACTTGAGTGACATGCAAACATTATCTGATACATATAATGTACATGTACAAGGTATACCATCTACATAATGGTATCATTATTATACACATCTGGCACCCAAAGAGATAAACTACAAAAACACTATGAATTATTGAGTCAGTTCCATGCATGTATGAAAAAAAACTGCCAGATTGCCTGTGAGCACACATGATTGTAAGCTTCGATTCCCCTAGTGTATTCCAGTAATGATTTGTTCACATTTGAAAACAAGTCAGAACCAAGCAGATAGCAATTGTAACAGGCATCTTTTTGTATGGAGCATTCTTTTACTTATTGGGTGCCAGATGTGTATTATAATGTACATGGTATACCTTGTGCATGTACATTACATGTATCAAATAATGTTTGCATGTCACTCAAGTACTACGGTACATGTATATGATTTGCTCCACAAAAAACTGTCAACTACTTGCGTGAGTTTCTCCCACATAAAAAATCTGCACTGACTGCACACGTAGCATATGACCTGTGGGATGCACTGGTAACAGTTTGTGTAGTGTTGCTGAAATTTGAAGAGTTGTACTACTTGCTATGATTGGTTTGTGCACGTACCATATTCCTCCTCCTACTTAACTCATTGCACCCATCTTCAAGAACAGAATGGAGTTACTGTTGTACATCCATTTACATGTATGTCCTGATATCATGGACATTGGACTGTGATATGCAGTGTATATATATATATAATTATAATTATATATATAATTATGTATATACTGAGTAAATATGCCCTTGGCACCCAAAGGGCTAAATAAATCGAATATAGGAGGGAATGCCGGACTGGGGTACTAGATAGGGAGCTACATGCACAATGCCTTGTAGACATCATTCCGATCCTACATTTAGATTGTACCAATGCTCTTACATGCACACGTGCACAATATACATTTCAGACACCAGAGGTACCTGGCAGTTGTCATTCAAATATGTGTAGATTGCACTGCAATGAACAATCAAGTGAATAAAATTCATAGCCTGCCAAGTGGACCTTGCATCCAGTGGGGGGGTGCAATTGCACCCGTTTGCACCCCCCTGGCTACGGGCCAGGGAACTGTAGCGGCCGTAGCGACCATGGCCGCTACACTTTTCTGTGGATTTTTTTTTCAATGATTGCCATGTATTAACAGTTTATGTTAGGGTCCGGGGTATATCTTATACATGTATATACATGTTAGAGCATACATTCTTGCGATCGAACAGGAACTATAGCTTTAGTTAATATCAGTTGAAATGTTGCTATATTGCGCCGCCGCGCTATAGCAAATCGATCGACGTGATAGCTCGGACCGCGTTTTGCAGCTGCCATGTTAAGTTACTTTGGTACCAACCACTTGAGAAATACATCAATTGCCAAGCGCAGGCAGCCTTGCCGTTTACATGTATATGTACAGTATCCAATCGTGACGAAGGGGGGGCTGAGCCCCCCCAATCAGAAAAAGGACAACTTAGATCCTGACAAGTACAGAAATAGTTGTAGCCCGTTAGTAGCGTTATAAAATGTAGTATGCCTCGCTTAGATCATGTAGTACGTATACAGCGGGAGATTTATTCATTGCGGATTGCTAATCAGTTGTCTGCTACATGTGTATGAATGATACTATAGAAGGGCGGGGGGCTTTAAATCTCCCTAGATATACAGTAATGTGCTGCACGATGGCCAACAGTGGTGGCACATGCAGACACCTCAAGTCTCACGCCTTAAGCGTGAGTCTCACGCATAAGAGTCGAATGTCAAGCTCTCACGCACAGCCCATTTGATCTCACGCATACGTGAGATCACTATATCACTAATATTAATGAATTAATCGCGACCGAAGGTGTGGTATCGCGATCGTAAATTGCATGCACGTGCACGCAAATGAATGGTTGAAGAGAATGATGAATTTATATATATAGTGTCCGACAAAGAGGAAGATGAGACAAGGCCTGGACCATCAAAGCGAGCTAAGTATGCAACATGCAAGTGCTGGAAATTATCATACTAAATTTTGGTTCCATCGTGAGTGATTTGGCCATTTATCGTTGAGATCAGAGACAATCCGTTTGTGTTTCAATGTACTTTGCGTCTTCGAGCTTCGCCAGATAAGTTGTAGACGTATGGGTAAAGCTGATGTAGAACGGCATATCAGCACGCCCATGCATGTCTCAAATATTAATGTTAAGGCTACAAAATCAACTGCAACCTGATAGTATAATAAAACACATTGAAGGAAATAGACTAATTACTGTTTGTATTGCGTGTTTATAAGCCCTACACCTAGTGTCGTACCTAATCGTGTAAAACGTACGGTACCGCGTAGCGTTTGGCTATATGAGACTAGCGCGAGATAAAAAAGAAAATTCTGATGATGATGTGAAATGATCTTAACATGCTGCATTATACTAATCTCGCGCCTAGAACTGCTAATCTCACGCTTAATAACCCACTGCCTCACGCTTACAAAAAAAAAACACCTTGAGATCTATGCGCATGATCACACGACTTATCGCATGTGATGTGCATCTAATTCTAAACGAATTGGAGGCATGAAGAGAAGGCAGATAGGTTTGAGCGAAGCGTGGATAAGGCAAAAGAAGCAGAATTGTGGTGAACCAGCTGATGATGCTGGAGCAAGTAGCACGAGTTTGAGAGAGCTAAATTCTGCTCCATCCGATACATATGTATGAATTTCATTGTCTCTAATTTAAACAGCGCCCCCCCCAATAATTTTGCTCTTCCACCGCCGCTGTAAGGCAAAATTCAAACTGAACTGGTTTATTATTTTCATCGATATACCTAAATGTATGCTTATTCTCTGCTCGTTTCTAAATTTTATCTCTGTATATCTTTGTTTACGTCCGTTCACGTTTATTTCGCGATATGACTAAGGATTAATCGCGCTATATCAGTCGCCTTTCGCGATATAAACATTTAATCGCGATATATCGCGGCAACACTGCCGGGCAGTGCCGTTTACATGCATGTACATGTATTATTGTATATATATATACAATACAATGAATTCATCATATCATTGCGAGAAATTTCGTACGCTCATTAGCAATTCCTGGCCAATTTTGCAAACGTCCGTCACATTTCCCGCGCACGCGTCCATAGAAATGTATGGGATAAGGTTTATTTTTGTATGCCATAAATCAGAGAAAGCCGCTAGTAAAGTTATAATAGATTGAAATGATAGATAGCATAAACACCTATCACTCTACATGATTGGTGTAATTTTTAGCCCCTTCCACTGGGTTCCTCATAAGAATTAGTACATTCCCATAGAGATGTATGGAAAATTGCTTTTTTTTATAATGATTTTTCATCACTATTCTTCTTTTTGCTCTGAACTGAAGATAGGAAAGTTAGTTATAACTATTTCAGAAGATACTAAAATGATCAAGGCAACTTTCTAACAAGTTTATATGCCCATAGGCATCTTTCCCTGGGTTCCTGGGGCACTTTTGGTCATCAGGGTACAAGTATCTAGTTTGGTTGTAAAATGATTAAAAACCGCCCGGATGACAATCAGTAAAACTATGGCGTTCAGTTCTGGCCCAGTTGGAAGTAACAAACTCCACTGCGCGCAAATGTGGTATGTTCTTTGTTTGGGTTTTCGTTGGCGTGGGATACAAAATAAATATAGAGCTTCTAAGTCCTAGCTAGGCCGTTTCAAGATTATGGTCGGCCAAACGCGGAGTGGTCTATGTCTACCCAATGGACATTAAACGCTACTACGTGTGTATTTCAGGAAAACTAAGGCATCACAGAGACTTATGGCTAAGTAAGGCCCTATAACTTTCTATATTCGACCACGTGATATGGCGCTATGAGTATGACAGCTGGGAAACGTGCATTTTCTGTTGCTACTTTTTCAAAAGGGTGCGTACATATCCACATTTGTAAATGCTATCGTTCTATATAGAATTTGAAGCGGACAAGCGAAACAGTGATACGGGACAAAGACAAGCCGTATAAGGATATGTGCCCAATAATATCATTGTGCGAGGCAATGATTTTACTACGTAACTATTCTTTTTAGCTCCGGTGCCTCGCCCAGTGGCGGATGTAGTCAGCGCGCGATCTTTTCGTCCGGATTACTGAGTGGTTTCATGTATGAGCTGACAACGACCCTCCAGATGGAACCTCTCTATGGCAACACCTCATTAAAAGGTCTTCCGTGATCCACCACTAACTGCAGCTGGCTGTAACTGCCCTCATATCCCAGGTATGTGGATTTCCCTATAGTACCTCATAAAGCACATGAACATGTGATTCCATATAGGTGTCATGTGATACATAAACACACACACACACACACACACACACACACACACACACACACACACACACACACACACACACACACACACACACACACACACACACACACACACACACACACACACACACACATACATGTACACACATACACACACACACACACACACACACACACACACACACACACTGAGCATGTTATCTCATTGCAGTACAGTCTGCTGCTATGCAATGCTCTGGGTGGAGGGAGGTAGCCTTGTGAGATAGCCTTGTGGAGGTAGAGGAGAGAGCCTTGTGAAGGTGCATGGATGGGAGATATCCTTGTGGAACAAGAGTAAGCTTAGGTTGGGACAATTTTAAGGGAAAGATCCCTTCTCCCCTAGAGATGAGGAATTTGATAGCGCATCCCAGATGCAGCCACTGGGATATGAATCAAATTAAGTTAAGATGTAAAGGTCTATAAAACTGAGAAGGAAATACATGTTACATGAATGTAGATGTAGAACCAATTTAAAGTGACTACAATTGTCCACCTTTACCTTCTGAGGCTGAGGGTTTGGTTGTACACACAGGACAGTCACCAGTTGTCTGCCAGGAGAGGAGGCTTACCTACATGACCACTTGGTATGGACCAGGGAGGACTGGATTCAAAGTTTTGCATCTCATGGACTGTGCCAGCCACCCTTCCAACATGCACCTGGTGAAAGCACTTCAGCAACAACTCAAATGGAAGGCTTTGTGTGGTCTAGCTATATGTACATGGCTCTGCAGATGTAGGTGATCGATTTAACAGTTATGGTGTGGCATTTATATTTATTTGGTTATCTGTATGTGTGTGTGTGTGATAATTCTAGCTGGAAGGTTCAAGAAGGGCTGGTATTAACAGAATGTACATTGTAGCTGACTCAATGTCTTTGTGGTCACCTGTATTTAATTAGGGTGGTGGCATGTGGTGATTTGTGTAAACGTTTCACATGCATGGTAGTACATATATGTAGTTCTACCTAGCTGTACCTTCATGCCATTGATCTGTTCATTAATGACATATCAGAGCTGCATCATGGCATCCTTTTCTGTGCCATTGCTTAGTATTTGTAGGGGCAAATTACACAGACAGGTGCATGTATGTGATCTACTTATAAGTTATAACCACTCTCCGAGTACGTTTACGGCTGTTCATCCTTGTTGTGTACCTTCCGGCGGAGTTGGATAGAAATACTACAGGACAGGCTACCCATTGATCGACGATTAGGATATACATATACATAACAGGACACAGTGGAAGGTCCAGCTGGGAGTATCCGCCGCCCATGCATATGTGACTCCTTTAGCTAGTGGAAGGTAATGTCCTTAATTAACACACCTCCACGAGAACTTCTAGTATGGTATCAAAAACAAGCCAGACGTGCTGGTAAACGTCAGAGCGATGCAAATGCAGATATATATATATATATATAATTATATATATATATAGGGACGGAATCGCCCGTGCATCTTAACCGCTAAACGAGCTGGGTACTCTCGTAGTGACACCTATATTATACGGGCTATATATCATTATGTGGTAGCTACTCCACAGCAGCCACTCTATCAGCTCGACCTTCGCGTTTTGGGGGTTTCAAGCCTACATGTATATAGTAATACTAAGTCTTACTTCCAACATGCGTCCCTCGTTCACAGTCCAATTACTACTACAAATACTAATCAGACGGGTACAAATATAGGCTTGATACCCAACCCTCCGTCAAAAGGCTTGCATGCCTAGTCTCGTTCCCAGACCCTATTTATTGAGAAACAAGGTAAATACCTTATTTCTCAATAAATAGGGTCTGGGAACGAGACTAAGCTATGCACAAATGGATTAAAATGGTTAAATAACATATCACGCGACCGCCAGACTGTATTCAGTGGCAGGGGCACGAGTACAACTAAGTTACGCATGCGTATGCTTAGATCACTAAAATCGACGATAGTATAGTTCGGAAGGATTTCATGTAACAGCGATGGCTATTCCTAACTTTCCTGCCATGCAGACATACAATTAACGTATTACAAGACAATAATAATAATATATTTTAATAAATTAATTAGCTGTTTTAATAACGTGATAAATCTCTAAAGTACCTAGTGAGTTTAATGGTGCAATCAGATTTTTAAAATCACAATTGTAAGCCGAGTTATGCATTGATGTCCACAATTTCTTGACATGTCCATTTAAATTAACTTCCATTAAAGGCTTTCTACTGCAACAAGAACCCCATGCAGCGGCAATGTATATAGCTGCGATGAGCGAATTTTGTTCAGGCTCAGCTACCGAAATTACAGCATCAGAGAGCTTACCTGCCGCTAATCCTCACTAACTAACTACGCGAGCATTTTTGTTTCTGCATATTTACAACCATCCTATACAGATCATGCATGCAGCTCAGTTCGATTGAAATAGTCGCAGAGAGCTAATTTTAGAACATTTCTGTCAACCCATTGAAATATAGCACTTTGATCACATCAGTAATTGCATTCTTTTCATAAAAGATTCAAGTCTACAGTGTACATGCATATATAGCTGTTCATGAAAAGTGATCAAATTACATATGGCTTTTGAACATAAAAGTTTCACAAATGGCAAAGCTTCTGAGGCTCCGCCCCAGACCCCAATGGGGGAGCTTACAGCGCTCCCCCATACCCCCTAGCTGGGCGGGAGGGGGCACAGCGCACTCCCGCACCCACCCCCTCTGTGCCCCTCCCATTTCTATAACGTAACCTAAGCCGCAGCGCTACACTTTAAAAGTCCTTCCTACGCCTCTGCGAGAACAAAAAGCTCGTAGTTCTCGTTTCCAGACCGTAATTTGTATATAGTCGTCGTCTTTATGGGTGAGTATAAGTTGTATAACTCGAGATAGGAAAGGTTTTAAAGAGCGCCAGTTACACCAACAGCCGTAGAATTTCCTGACAATACATCTTCAGGTATCAGATATATAAATAAAGCATGTAACCGATATACGTAATTATACGTCGTATAGCTATATTAAAACCGTTTCCATGACAATGTTTCACGTATAATCGAGAGTTACGGCAGTAACTCTCATATAGGATTTGTGCCGTATCATGAAATCATTAAAAACCGCGACCCGCGTATAACTCACGAACCGAGAAACGGATAGTTTAGCTCTTTGTTGCTATCGAACCAGAATGGAAAGACGATCATTTAAACGTTTTGTTCAAGTCGCCAAACAGTTTGCTTTAAGAGAACAAAAAATCTCGTAGTTCTCGTTCCCAGTCCCAAATTTCTCCTCCGACAGTTTTTCCTGGGTGAGTATAACTCGAGATAGGAACGGTTTTAGAGAGCGCCAGTTACACCAAAAATCGTAGAATTTTTCTACCGACTGCCCATTGGTGTCAGATATACAGCTTTGGTACAAAGCAATAATTACGCCATATTGAGTACTTAACACAAGCGTTCCCATGACAATATCTTTACGTATAATTAGAAACTTATGGTACCATAATGGTTTGTTTTGTTCGCCATGTTTAAC
This sequence comes from Spongilla lacustris, assembly GCA_949361645.1. Lineage (NCBI taxonomy): Eukaryota > Metazoa > Porifera > Demospongiae > Spongillida > Spongillidae > Spongilla > Spongilla lacustris. The sequence goes on along the minus strand of OX442431.1, from coordinate 5,510,925 downwards.
TAGCGTCGTCAAAATGCCTTCACGGGAACGACAGGGAAGAGCCAAACGTAGAGAGGAATACATCCAAAACCGAGACGGTGCATTAGAAACCTCCCGGGTTCGGTACAATGCGAACCGCGCTTCTATTTAAAGAGGTGTATGCTGTGATGAGCAGAGTTACGATTTGGATCAACGTCATTTGTGAATAGTCCTATATTTAGCAACGTACAATGCGCGCGGATCCTGAAAAAAAGCGAGCGTCTGCTACAGTGCATAAAGCTTGGCGCGCGAGTTTCGATGTAGAACAGCTGCAAATGTAACATAAATGTAAACATTATGTTGCTAGGCAATAAGGCTTGTCATACAAACGTACGGACCGGTTGTAAGTACACTAGCTAGTAGTAAAAAAGTGAATGAAACAAGATATAAAAAACATTCTCTCTGAGAAAGTTAGTGGTATATAGGATTTGAAGGCAATGGTGGTGTAAGGGAGGAGTGGAGATACAATAATCATTCCTATATTTAGCAACATAAATATAATGCATGCCGTTCTACTAACACAGCGCTTCGGTGGGCTGAATACGTATCGTCGCAAATCCTGTATTTCATGTTGCTAGCGTGTTACAGACGAAACGTGTGGTTTTGGGCAATCGTAAGTTCCGTAATGTAAATGATTGCGTATAGTCAACGTACGTGAGATAGCCGTACAATATACGTGTAATAAAATTCCATATAATCGGTACGAAAGTAATATCAGAAAGAGTCCTCACTTTGCATTTGCAAATCTCGATGAATGGAAAACTACGCCAGCCTTCTGTCAACACTGCGCCGAATTTATCTAAACGTCTACTTACTTTGCAAATTTCACCAAAGTATTAAACGGCACTTGAAGGTATGTCGTCATCTTATAATTACGCACTCTAAATTAGCACAGCTGAGGAGCGTAAGCGTACCCGCTCGATGGTTGCAGTGGAAGCCTAGGCACTCCACTCACGTACACACCCACAATCACACACATGTACACACCCACAATCACACACATGTACAACACCCACAATCCGACGGCACTACACACATGTACACACACCCACAACCCACACATGTACATGCACACCCACAAGTGAAAATCTCATGGCACTCCACACATGTCCACACCCACAATCCCTAGGCACTCCACCTCTACATAACAGAGTTTTCATAAAGACAGCATATTAGGCTTTGCAACAAGTAGTTCACGATAAAAATACTGAATAAGGTTGTTCAGAGGCCACCCACAATCCCTTGCATAGTCTTGAAAACAAAGTTGTTCTCGTTGTATTGACCTATCTGATATTTCAGGTCTATATGGAGTGACTACCCCCTGAGAATACCGTGACCGGAGGTGGGTGTTACCGTCATGTGAGCCATACTCTTCCACACAGAATCCACTTATATTGACCTATTTCAGGTACACTTCATATTTGATACACCAATTTGGACAGATGTATGTGGTGTAACTACCCCCTGGGGATGGCGTGACCGGAAGTGGGCGTTACCGTCACGTGAGCCATACTCTACCACACAAAATCCACTTATATTGACCTATCTCAAGTACACTTCATATTTAATACACCAACTTTGACAGATGTATGTGGTGTGACAACCCCCTGGGGATGGCATGACTGGAAGTGGGCGTTACCGTCACGTGAGCCATACTCTACCACACAGAATCCACTTATATTGACCTATTTCAGGTACACTTCATATTTAATACACCAACTTTAACAGATGTATGTGGTGTGACTACCCCCTGGGGATGGCGTGACCGGAAGTGGGCGTTACCGTCACGTGAGCCATACTCTACCACACAGAATCCACTTATATTGACCTATCTCAAGTACACTTCATATTTAATACACCAACTTTGACAGATGTATGTGGTGTGACTACCCCCTGGGGATGGCGTGAACGTAAGTGGGCGTTACCGTCACGTGAGCCATACTCTACCACACAGAATCCACTTATATTGACCTATCTCAGGTACACTTCATATTTAATACACCAATTTGGACAGATGTATGTGGTGTGACTACCCCCTGGGGATGGCGTGACCGGAGATGGGCGTTACCGTCACGTGAGCCATACTCTTCCACACAGAATCCATTTATATTGACCTATCTCAAGTACACTTCATATTTAATACACCAACTTTGACAGATGTATGTGGTGTGACTACCCCCTGGGGATGGCGTGACCGGAAGTGGGCGTTACCGTCACGTGAGCCATACTCTACCACACAGAATCCACTTATATTGACCTATTTCAGGTACACTTCATATTTAATACACCAATTTGGACAGATGTATGTGGTGTGACTACCCCCTGGGGATGACGTGACCGGAAGTGGGCGTTACCGTCACGTGAGCCATACTCTACCACACAGAATCCACTTATATTGACCTATCTCAAGTACACTTCATATTTAATACACCAACTTTGACAGATGTATGTGGTGTGACTACCCCCTGGGGATGGCGTGACCGGAAGTGGGCGTTACCGTCACGTGAGCCATACTCTACCACACAGAATCCACTTATATTGACCTATTTCAGGTACACTTCATATTTAATACACCAACTTTGACAGATGTATGTGGTGTGACTACCCCCTGGGGATGGCGTGACCGGAAGTGGGCGTTACCGTCACGTGAGCCATACTCTACCACACAGAATCCACTTATATTGACCTATCTCAGGTACACTTCATATTTAATACACCAACTTTGACAGATGTATGTGGTGTGACTACCCCCTGGGGATGGCGTGACCGGAAGTGGGCGTTACTGTCACGTGAGCCATACTCTTCCACACGGATTCCACTTGTATTGACCTATTTCAGGTACACTTCATTTTTAATACACCAACTTTGACAGATGTATGTGGTGTGACTACCCCCTGGGGATGGCGTGACCGGAAATGGGCGTTACCGTCACGTGAGCCATACTCTACCACACAGAATCCACTTATATTGACCTATTTCAGGTACACTTCATATTTAATACACCAATTTGGACAGATGTATGTGGTGTGACTACCCCCTGGGAGTGGCGTGACCGTAAGTGGGCGTTACCGTCACGTAAGCCATACTCTACCACACAGAATCCACTTATATTGACCTATTTCAGGTACACTTCATATTTGATACACCAATTTGGACAGATGTATGTGGTGTGACTACCCCCTGGGGATGGCGTGACCGGAAGTGGGCGTTACCGTCACGTGAGCCATACTCTACCACACAGAATCCACTTATATTGACCTATCTCAAGTACACTTCATATTTAATACACCAACTTTGACAGATGTATGTGGTGTGACTACCCCCTGGGGATGGCGTGACCGGAAGTGGGCGTTACTGTCACGTGAGCCATACTCTACCGCACAGAATCCACTTATATTGACCTATCTCAAGTACACTTCATATTTAATACACCAACCTTGACAGATGTATGTGGTGTGACTACCCCCTGGGGATAGCGTGACCGGACGTGGGCGTTACCGTCACGTGAGCCATACTCTACCACACAGAATCCACTTATATTGACCTATCTCAGGTACACTTCATATTTAATACACCAACTTTGACAGATGTATGTGGTGTGACTACCCCCTGGGGATGGCGTGACCGGAAGTGGGCGTTACCGTCACGTGAGCCATACTCTTCCACACAGATTCCACTTATATTGACCTATTTCAGGTACACTTCATATTTAATACACCAACTTTGACAGATGTATGTGGTGTGACTACCCCCTGGGGATGGCGTGACCGGAAGTGGGCGTTACCGTCACGTGAGCCATACTCTACCACACAGAATCCACTTATATTGACCTATTTCAGGTACACTTCATTTTTAATATACCAACTTTGACAGATGTATGTGGTGTGACTACCCCCTGGGGATGGCGTGACCGGAAGTGGGCGTTACCGTCACGTGAGCCATACTCTTCCACACAGAATCCACTTATATTGACCCATCTCAGGTACACTTCATATTTGATACACCAATTTGGACAGATGTATGTGGTGTGACTACCCCCTGGGGATGGCGTGACCGGAAGTGGGCGTTACCGTCACGTGAGTCATACTCTTCCATGCAGAATCCACTTATATTGACCTATTTCAGGTACACTTCATATTTGATATACCAATTTGGACGGATCTATGTGGTGTGACTACCCCCTGAGAATGGCGTGACCAGAAGTGGGCGTTAACGTTACTTGAGTCACAGTGTTCCACAGTTCCTGTTGCCTCCCATGAATGCATAAATGTTCAAGAAGAAATTTTCAGACTCAGCCTTCGTTCCTCCTCCTTACCAGCCGATTTTCTCCAGTTAATAGACGTTTAGTTTGATATTATGATATATTTTTTATGACGTGAATATTTGCTTTCGAACAGTATGGCTGTCACTTAATCCTCGTTGAGTTGGAAATGGAATGGCGGTCCACTAATTTAAAAACGCGCGCTTCGCACAAGTGATCTTGAGAATCTATTCGACATGCACCTGGATTACCATGTTGTGTTAGTAACAAAATCTCTCACGAGATAACCAATCAGTGCGTGCTGATATTCGATTGTTCATACCTGTAACTATATCGGGGGTGGGGCAGGTAAACATCTCAAGACGTGACTGCATGAGACACCGGTACACGTTGTGGTTACCAAAATATGTACAATTTACATTTATAATCACGTCCTCCATGCAGCTAATGTACATGTCTTGGTGGACGTCATCAACCTGCACTGACGGATCAGAAATAGGCCTAGCCTAGATGCACTACAGATGCATGCATGCATTCACTAACGGCAGAGCTCCTTCTCTTTGCTGTGATGTTAGTGCTGACATCGGTCTATAACAATACATACATGCATGCGAAGCTACGTGAACAGTTGAAAAGTTATCAGTATAACGCGTAGTAATTATTCGTCTCTCGAACTCAGAAACTAAATTCCGCTCCTCAATACATGTTTTCACTAAAACATCAATCCCTTTCTAGTACACAAGCATAAACATTATATGTTTATTGTGTCAATAATCATAGTATATGGTCTGTATATAAATATACATTAGGTGAATCACTATTAACTCATGCATGCATGCAGTTCGAGTCAAATCAGAAGTGAAAGTGATTTGCAGTTGCCTCGATCGATATACCTCATCTCTTAGAGGTCTTATACTAGAAGATGCACAGCTGAATAAACTGAAGTACACAAACATAAAAAGAACAGCCATATCAAGATAGGATACTGATATATGCATCATATATCAGTGCACCTGCCGGAGTGTCACAGCCGGCTATAGTATGTTAAACCTAACTCTAAAGTCTTCAATGCCAGTTCATTGCTTATAATAAGAGCGAGTACTCCGGCATGGAGTAGTCAGCTATACTATACATGTATATAGCTAAATACGCCGGTATAGATTGCATGGAATGATTATACAATCTTATACTTTTTATATGCAGTGTACATGAATTTTCAAACCAATTATCTGGGTTTTTATTCATACAAGATGCACTGTATACGTCAATTGCTATTGCCTTTTGTGCATCATCATGCAGTTCTACAGTATACACCCAGCATGGACAATGATCGATGCATATACATGCATGCATGTGTATATATAAGACACATGCAAGCATGCAGGTAACTGACAAGCACAAATAAAAATTATCATTATGCATACTGCATTCTACAGACTACTACATGTAGTCAGAAGTCTGTAGTACTATGTACTGTGTGCTCTCTTTTCTGTGGTAGTCCGCTGTAGATGCTCTCTTTACTATATATACATGTATAGTAGTCTGTAGTATGTCACTACTGTATGCTCTCTTTCATTCACATGCATGTGGATGAAAGAGAGTCCACATGCAGTGTCATCGTCCGTTCCAATAAAGCAATCCGGTCCCCTGCATATAGCTCTTAGAGTCGCGTCATGTGATCCAATTTTATTATATCGCTTCAGCTCCGCCTCGAGCTAGCTAGCTCTTGCCGTAATCATCGTCCGTTGACTCCGTTCCAAAAGGCAATCTGCTCCCCTGCATACAGCTCTTAGAGTCGCGTCAGGTGTTAATACAATTTTATTATATCGCTTCAGATCCGCCTCGCTAGCTCTTGTGTGTCAAGTTTATTAATTATTATCGTTTTGATCTCGTGACTATTATTTGGCTGTAGCTTTTGGCGGTTGAAATGGCGACCTTAGAGCTCTTCGATTCTTCATTTAACAGTAAACGAGACAGATTACTACGTCAACTGAAATGAGGTTGGTATTACTCGTGGATTGCCATCGTATTTCTATTTATTGCATGCGCTATATTATTACTAGAGTCACTTTGGACTGAATCCCGGGAAGCTGAATTTGTGATGCTCCATTTCATACGAGAGAGGCAACAGCATGCAGCTTCACCTGATAGCAAAGCAATGGCCTTTGTTGTGTGCGAATCCAGAGTACACTTCGACTATGTGATCATGAGCCTATGATGCTCACGCCGTCGATGCTCACGCTGCTCTGGATATATAAATTGGCCTACTTGTCGATATTTGCAACGTAAAAGATGCCTCGGACGCTGAGAAAGCTAGGTAAACACAAAACGTGCCGTTATTTATATGCCTTTCGTTCTAATAACAGCGCATGCATGGCTATAGCGGTTCGAGCGCCAATCGGACATGCTAGGTGGTAAGCGAAACATAATTCAACATGCATGTGCCTCTATTTAGGGATGGCTTCGATCTCGAACATGCTACATGGATGTAGGTGTGCGTCCGTTTTGATAACCAATTGTGTTTTGCTTGTTTTTATGCTACTGGTCCTATAGGCGATTTCGCAGAAAATCTGTAAGTTAGCATTGTTATTGTTTCCTAGCCTACTACTAGCGTCATTGTTGTGTCACGCGCTACGACAGAAGTCAGTTCTCTTCCAATCTTGGTGAGTGACTAATACTTTATGTGTAGCGATTGTAACGCACGTCATCCAATGCAATACGCTAGTTCAAAACAATCCTCATTGTGGCCACAGAAGCGCAACATGTTCAGGTTAGTGCTATTCGCGACGTCTCTGCATGTGTTAGTATTGCCTTTTCCCCATACAGCACAAGAGTGTGAATTTATGAGTTAACTGAAACATAGATATTAGAGGTATCTCTAATATCTATGACTGTGAAGTGACTTTGCTTGATCAAGTGATTTGTTTGCTGTTGTGTTTTTAAAATAATAATAATAATAAACATCGTTTGTATAGTCATTAAATGTGCGATGTTTAGCGGAGTAGGTATACTAGCTACTAAAAGGCGGGGCATTGATATTGTATACGTACCGCTACAGTGTAAGAACGGATTGAAAGACGGGTGAAATGTAATGCATACAAATTAAATACGTAAGCGGACGTACTAACTGCAGGGATCTGTATCCACATCCGTATGCAATCAGTCCACACACGGGGATCGGAAGCCTATGACTGCCGATGTCCGTACTCCTCCGAATACGGATGCACTTACGTAAGCATGCAGTACCGTATTTGCATTAGCGAGTCGCTGTGTAAGTGCTAAAGATAGGAATGATTATTGTATCTCCACTCCCTTGTTCCCTTCCTTTTTACACCACCATTGCCTTCAAATCCTATATACCACTAACTTTCTCAGAGAGAATGTTTTTTATATCTTGTTAGAATTATGTATCGTTTTGTTTTTGTCAAAATACCTTCACGGCTACAAAAGAGGAAAGCTAAGCGGCGACGAGAGGAATACCTCCTAAATCGAGATTATGAGTTAGAGTCCTCCCGAGTTCGGTACGATGCTGATGCTGAACAAAGACGGGCGTCTGCTCGTGATATGTACAGAGCAAATCTGGAGTCGAACCGAGCTTCTAAGAGGTGGCAACAGGAAAAGAATTCTGTTGCGGTGCGAGCTTCTAAGAGGCGACGTTATGAACTTAACTCAGACGAGAAACGAGCTTCTAAGAGGGAAAGCTTGGCGCGCGACTAATGGAACAGCTGCAAATGTAACATAACTGTAAACAGTACAGTATTGCTAGGCAATAAACATGGGAATTACAACGGCTGGATTTTATCGTACAATCGTATTTACTTCTACCTTGTACTACATGTACTGATGTACATCTATATACTAGTAGTCACTTATTAAAAAAAAAATGAATGAAACAAGATATAAAAAAACATTCTCTCTGAGAAAGTTAGTGGTATATAGGATTTGAAGGCAATGGTGGTGTAAAAAGGAAGGGAACAAGGGGGATTCAGTGGAGATACAATAATTATTCCTATATTTAGCAACATAATTGTAATGACGTTCTATACAGTGCTAAATATAGGAATAAGTATCTCCACTGAATCCCCCTTGTTCCCTTCCTTTTTACACCACCATTGCCTTCAAATCCTATATACCACTAATTTTCTCAGAGAGAATGTTTTTTATATCGTGTAGTATTTATAATTAGCGCACAAATGTGTTGCATGCAACATGTTGCATTGCATAGTGTATATAAGTAGTCTGGGTACCCGACTGATCGGTTGCACTATCACGCCGCAACACGTATCGCTTTGGAGCGATATACATGTATATCAGTATATGAGGATTAATTTTTATGACAGTATCTTCGACAGAAAGTGGTCACAAGCTTAAGCTCGACAGAAGGCCTTTCGAACCATTAGCGACAAAACTCGATGCAACAGACTTTTACAGGCAAAACACATTTGGCAGCATACCTTTCTTTGGGAACGAGGTGCTGTCCGATAATACAATGTCCCCGTGTACTTGGATTACATCACCGCTACGCGCGAAATGTACCCAGCTGTGAAATATTTACGTTAAATTAGCATATATAGCAAAAGCAAATGCGTTACAAAACTTACAATGCAAGTTACCGGTAAGTAATGAAGTTAAATGATATTGATCACCAGCAAAAAAAAAAAAAAATGTTGCTTTTTAGGCCAGAGTGAACCTAGATTCACTGTGCACTAGCCCTCCAGGGAGAGGAACACTGCAAGGTACATGCCCCTATGAAGAGCGAGCTCCTCTGATGCATAGGATGGATGAGTGGAGGAGAGAAAAGGACAGACGGCATCGAAGTCATCCAATGGTTTGGCTATAAGATGAATTCCATTTGGAAGATAGTAGGTCTGCCAGAGCAGCCAGGCATTTATTTATTAAAAAGTCATTGCAATTGTCCCCATTCCACCAGTAGTGGGGAGTACTATGGGGGTGAAGGGGGCATGCTCTATTTCCCTAATGCGTTGCTCATATGCTCCTTGTTTTTTTCTTTTTCATGTTTGCAGTAGCAAGCACTGAGTGTGGGTGTGGTATTAGATGGAGCAAGTGGGTTAAGAATTCTGACATGTTTTTTCAAAGTGGCCACCCCAGAAACCATTAGCTGCAAGGTCTGATCTTGCTCCAATGTCAGTGATGGTGGAGGTAAGTTTGAATGTTTCTCTAGTAACTGGTTGAAGGGTTGGCTCGATAGTTACATTGTGACCACTTCAGATAGTAAATATGCAGTGAAGTTCCGAATTTCATTGTGGCATAGGGTTGGATAACCTCAAAAAGGACATGTGAGTGCATGTTTTACAGTGAAAGATTTTTCACAGATGCAAGGAGAGGGTGTTAGGGGGGTCCCATCCATATCTAAGAGCAAGGGCATCGCGAAAGGCACCTTTGTGCAATTCATAACTGTGTTCCGAGATTGGAAGGAGTGGTAAGCCAGCTGGAGGCACCCTTCTCTTGAGTGAGAACCATTGATCCCTGGGAAGACTCAGCAACTGTGGTAAAAGGTTGGCTGATGTGTCTTGGGTTGGCTGTTGCTTCGATTGATGAAGCTGTTTTTCAGCCTGGATCTGTGCCTCAATTAGACTGAGTGGGTAGTGTGTTTTCTTGTGCATGATAATGGCTTTGTGACTGTCATTGAAGCATCAAACTCGATGGAAGCTATGAAAAATTGGGTCTGGGTACGAGACTATGCGTCCCCATGGTATCCAGGGAGGTTGCTAGGGATTTAATTTCACGTGACGTAATAGCGCCAAATTTTTTGAATTTTTAAAAACATAACTATGGACGCAACAGAAAGTGTAAAGCTATCGGTCTCAAAGAAGTATGGGCGCGGGCACCAGAGCTCAAGTGTATCAGTTTAAAGTTGTTGTTTTTTATTAATATTCCAGACCACCAAAGAGGAGAAGTCGGTCGTCGGGAGTCGGGGTACGTGTGCATGCTTGAATGGCTTACCATGGCATGAAAGACACACACACACACACACACACACACACACACACACACACACACACACGCACACGCACGCACACACACACACGCATGCATGCGCACACACACACACGCACACACTCACACACACACACACACACACACACACACACACACACACACACACACACACACACACACACAACAAGCGCCTGTGTGGCAGAATCGAAGTTATTTGACGTGGAAATTAACTAATCAGTTCTCTGTTCTAGTGCGCGCGCGCGTATGTGTGTGTGTGTGTGTGTGTGTGTGTGTGTGTGTGTGTGTGTGTGTGTGTGTGTGTGTGTGTGTGTGTGTGTGTGTGATGTGTGCAGTGACGCGAGTCTGAATGCATGATGTGTGTGTTTGTGTGTGTGTGTGTGATGTGTGCAGTGGCGCGAGTCTGAATGCATGATGTGTTTTGTGTGTGTGTGATGTGTGCAGTGGCGCGAGTCTGAATGCATGATGTGTGTGTGCATGGCTAGTTAATTGACCTGTTACGTTTTTACACACGACAGATACTGAGAAGTTCCAAACCATTAGAAGACATTGAGAATGTTGTAAAGGAAGAAAAGTATGTCACCTTCATGATATGCATTGCAATGTTTACGTATACCTGTGCTTACTGATTGGATGGTGGGAATTGTTAGTTATATAGAGGTAGTATGACATTCAAGGAATAACAGGGATGTTAACCTATCTTCGTCTTCCAGGAATGTACGCAATCGACGAGTGAGCTTTTGCAACACTGTAGAAGTGAAGTAAGTACATGTACAAAGTGAAAGGGAGAGCAACTGTTATGAGGAGGCACAAGTATATTTATCTGTGTTTCATCCAGTAGTGCAAGCCTTATCCTTAGTGCCCTAGTGCATGCATCCTTGTAGTGTATCTTGTAGTATCCTGTAGTGTATCCCTCTGTAGTATCTTATGGGTGCTGTAGTATCCTGTAGTATCCTGTAGTATCATATAAGTGCTTGTATCCTATAGTATTGTGCATAGTGCTTGTGTCCCTGTAGTATCATGTAAGTGCTGTGTCCCTGTGTCCCTGCAGTATCGTGTAAGTGCTTGTGTCCCTGTAGTATCATGTAAGTGCTGTGTCCCTGTGTCCCTGCAATATCGTGTAAGTGCTTGTGTCCCTGTAGTATCATGTAAGTGCTGTGTCCCTGTGTCCCTGCAGTATCGTGTAAGTGCTTGTGTCCCTGTAGTATCATGTAAGTGCTGTGTCCCTGTGTCCCTGCAGTATCGTGTAAGTGCTTGTGTCTCTGTAGTATCATGTAAGTGCTTGTGTCCCTGTAGTATCATGTAAGTGCTTGTGTCCCTGTAGTATCATGTAAGTGCTTGTGTCCCTGTAGTATCATGTAAGTGCTGTGTCCCTGCAGTATCGTGTAAGTGCTTGTGTCCCTGTAGTATCATGTAAGTGCTTGTCCCTGTGTCCCTATAGTATCATGTAAGTGCTTGTGTCCCTGTGTCCCTGCAGTATCATGTAAGTGCTTGTGCCCCTGTAGTGCACAAACACTCCCATTGTCAAGTTGTAAGAATCATGAATTCTTCATTTTACATTGCAGACTCACAAAATCCACTAACAATATGGGGGGGGGGGGGGGGGGGGGGGGGTGAAGCAGGCAATTATTGATTTTTTTACCTTGCAGGGAATTTGGTTTGGCCGAAGAGCCTGAAGGTATGAGATAGGATGTATGTGTCCATATTTGCATGTCACTGTGTCTTGTGAATTGTCAGCTTTTAGGACTGAAAGAAACCCTCATGAATATGAGGTTGTGTAGACTACAGGAAAATAGACCATAAGCATGTACCTGTATACAGCTGAGGCAGAGATTTACATTGATAGTATTTTATTGAGAGGGTGGGGCAGAATCTTCCATATTGATTTGAATATTTTTACAAGTAATTAAAACTCTATGAGAATGGTTATGGTATCGGAACCTATGCTACATGTAGTAGGTTCCATCTACATGTAAGATTTGTGCCGTATCACGACCCGCGTATAACTCGAGTACCAAGAAACGGATAGTGTAACTCTTTGGTACTATCAAACCAGGGCTGTACTTCAGTTTACCACCCCCCACATTAAACGTTAACCTAAACCTCTTAACACAAATTTGTCTAGTTGATTCACCCTAACCCTACCATTGTCATGTAATGAATAGAAGGTTGTACTTTACATGTACTTTAACCCCCCCCCCCACACACACACACACACACACGCTTAAAATTCATCTGTTTCAATTATCAAGTTTTCAATACATACCACAGTCTTAATTATTAACACATACTCGTCATAGACATAGCTGCAGGTATCTAAATACATCATTTGTTGTTGTAACGGGAGCTTGATTCACACACTATCATGCGTTACACAGATATGACTTTCATCCACTATCATGATTAGTGGGCACCCATAAGCTGGATTCAAGTGAAGCCACTGGGTTAGCGTTTACGATTAGGGTTATGGGTAAGTTTACAGGGTTAGGGGTAGGAATGTTGTAATTTGTAAACTTACCTGTAACCCTAACCAAATAAATAGAGGCATGTGTACAAGAGTTTTAGTTGTATGTAGGGTTTGAATGGAATAGTGCGGCAAAAAAGGTCAAAAAAATGGAGGTAAATTGTACAAGAGAGCACTGAGGTAATTAAGTTCACCTGGATGCCTTTTGATGAAAATGTGAATGTGAGTGCTGAAGGACTTTCACCAAATAGTGTGCAGGTTGCCATTACAACACTTTAGAAAAACGTCAACTATGTTTCTACATCTATCTAAAGATGCTACATGTATACCACAACACACACTATGTGCTCACATGTTCAAATCTAAGAACGCAATTGTTTTAGTGGAACACCAGCCATGGATTAGTGATAAATAATAGGTGTTGCATTCATTTTAAAACAATATTAATCCATTAAAATTGGTATAAATATAAAGGTTACCAATGCATCCCATTGTTTAAAAATTTGCTCCTCTAACTGAACATTTACCCTCATATAACTGGTTGAAATATAAAGACATGGTGAGCATGTAGTACAGTGTATCACACATGTATTTTTCATTTGGTGTGCTAGAAATATAAAAGAACCTCTACCCTATTATGCAGTGCAACATGCCAGAGTCAGCATACCTGTGTGGTAGTAGTGTCACTGTAAGGATTGCTTTGAAATATCTCCAACAGTGTCATCTCAGCCTCAACTTAGCCATTCGCTTCAGGTACCCGCTTTCCCTTGAGTTCTGTTTTTACAATGTACTTTATATTAATAGGCCACCAATCTTTCTCATTCAGCAGTACTACGTCTCAGGAACTATACTTTCTCGATCAGCAGCTTCTTACCTTTCACATCCTTGTCTGGTTCGCATAGCATGATGTGCTGACTCTAAAATGTCACAAGATATAAAAACATTCTCTCTGAGAAAGTTAGTGGTATATAGCATTTGAAGGCAATGGTGGTGTAAAAAGGAAGGGAACAAGGGATTGGAGATACTCCTATATTGAATATATTGAATGGTGGTGTAAAAGCCTCGAACTTTCTCTGAGAGAATGTTTTTATATCTTGTTTCATTCATTTTTTTAAATTAATGGCTACTAGTATACTTTACAACCCGTACATACAAGTATATATGTTTGTATGACAAAATCCAGCTGTGCCTAGCAACACAATGTGTACAGTTATGTCACATTTGCAGCTGTTGTACATTGAAACTCGCGTGCCAAGCTTTATGCACTGCCTTGCTCACAACTCGGTTCAATTCAACATTTGCATGCTAGCTGTCACAAGCAGACGCTCGCTTTTGTTCGGGATCCGCATTGTACCAGAGATAATGATTGTACCAAACTCAGGAGGACTCTAATTCATTTTCACTTTTGGCATTCCTCTCGTCGTTTACTTCACCTCTTTTGTCCTCTTTCGTTCCCATGCATGAAGGCATTTTGACAATCACTAGCCAAAAGTGGTGAACAAAGCTGGTAGCTTCAAACCTAAGGAATGTACAATACACAATTTTACTATACGTGAAACAGTGCCATGGGAATGCTTTAAATATAGAATGATTATGTATATCGGTTACATACTTTATTTATATATCTGATACCTGAAGATGTTCTTCCTGGAAATTCTAAAGCCATTGGTTCCTACCTCAAGTTATACTCACCCTGGAAAGAAGACGACTAAAGAGAAAAATAAGCCTGGGAATGAGAACAGTACAAGCTTTTTTGTTCTCTAAAAGCAAAGGGTCTGGCAACTTGAACAAAACATGAAAATGATCATCTTTCCCTTCTGGTTCGATGGCAACAAAGAGCTAAACTATCTGCTTCTCGGTACGCGAGTTATACGTGGGTCGCGGTTTTTTAATGACTTCAAGATATATGGTACAAATCCTATATGAGAGTTACTAACGTTGTTGGCTCTCTTCTTGACGTGAAGGCTGGCATTTTCAACCAAAAGTGTCATAACAACAATCAAAGCACCAGAGTAATTTCTTTCAAACAATCTATGTCACACTCTAGTGTAGTGCCCAGACCCTAATACATCAGATTATCCATGAGTCTGTTGCATACTATTTGATTTATTCAAATACGAAACCGCTTCTACACTTTAGCTATTTTCCTGTTTGGTAATGAAAAAGGTCTAAATGATCCGATCATTGGGATTCCTGTCAGATGCAGGTCGCGTTTATAATGTAATGGCTCACAACTACTGATATATACATGTATATAGCCTTGAGACTATTTGATCACTGAAGCGAGTATGCCAACAAATTTGGAATCTATTGCATTGTTTAAAAGTGTTCTATGCAGGGTCAATTTGGGACCGGGAACAAGGATGGGCAGGACCTCTTTTGTTCTCTGCAATCACACGCTTTTTGACATAGAACAAAAACAAAACTGATCATTTTTGTTTTCGATAATGACAACAAGCTAAACAATCTAATCATCCAAAGTCTCATTAGAACCGGGTCACGTTTTGTAATGACAATTCATAATCAGGGTTAAAACCTATATGGAGTTGCTAATGCTCCCGATTAACACACCCCTCTGTGCTAGTAAGGAGGGAATGCACTTATATTATAGACTGTATTGGAAAATGTGGTACGTCTTTTGCTGTACCCAACCCACCGGACACACACAACACATACACACACATGCACACATGCACACACACACACACGCACACACACACACACACACACACACACACACACACACACACACACACACACACACACACACACACACACACACACTTTTCCTTAGTCTCGTATGCTGTAGCATTGTGTGTACCTTTCCTGCAGGGACTTCAAGAAAGCATCAATCTGATCCTATAGATGTTCTGGTGAGATTATAAATTAATACCATTGGGATTTTTTTTCTCACATGCACATGTATGTGCTCTACTAGCTTACATGTGTACATGTATATCTTACAGGTGTAATTTGTTACTTCCTCATAACTGCACATTTAGGATATCCAAATATCCACACCTGCCACCAAACGTCAAAGGAGACTTTCAGATCTTAAGGTGCACATGGGACGGCTTTCCATCATTCCAAAGCTGGACAAGACCATTTATGGTGACGCTGTAGAAGAGGTGAGCTTTGTGTCTGTCCATGTTGTATTTACTGCCATGCATAAGTATGTGTAGCTTACAAAGAGGAGGAGTATCATGAGGTACATATATCATATGCAGATCAAATTACATAATATGTGCTTGCCTATAATGTATGTGTGTGTGTGGGGGGGTTGTACGTGTAGCAGGGTGATCTCAATTCTGTATGTTTACACAGGACTTCGATGCCCTAGCTGAAGACTTTGATCCTAAGAAGGAAAAGGATGGAGTAATTCATTCACCAGAGCCACAGCTAGGTACATACATATGTACAAAAGCATTATGTACAAAAGCATTATGTACACTCGAGGCACATATAGATCAACCTTGCACATACATATACCTGCAAGCCCTCCTTCCTTGTATCCAAGCCTTTACAGGTTTTAGTGTGGCATAGGTTTTGCATTGTGTACCACCCCATCCACATGCAAGGGAACCACAGTACATTTATGGATTCAGCATTGCAATTTTGTGTACTGTACTCTACATGCAGTCGTGGTAGTAAATGAAGTTGGGAAGTGCATGGTAGCATGTTGAGATGCTTTTGGTATTTGTGTATCGCTCATTGTTTCAACAAAACATTGCAGGTGGAGAGATGAGCCAGCGTGTGGAGATATTAGAAGAGCAGCCTCACGAAACCAATCCTAGACTTGCGTCTTCACCTACACCAGCCTGCGCTTTGCCCACTGAGTGTGGGGAGGCAGACATGAGCTTGACTACGTCGCTCTCCACCCACGAGCCCTGCTCGTCTATCTTTGTCAAGCCAAGCGAGCACACCACTACCTGCATCGAGTCGGTTAAGATGAGCTTCACCTGCCTGGCCTCCCCTTCTGGTGACAGGGGAGCACATCATGGTGCCCATAAAGACGCCACCTATTCTGTGGGCCAGCATTATACAACTGAACTAGAGCCTGTTGACATGAGCCTCACATTCTCACCAGTGGGTTGTAAGGGTGGCGGTCACAATAGTTCAAACTGTCTGCCTTCAGCATCACCCAACAAGAGCAGAGCTGACATGAGTCTTACCTGTATGGCTCCTAATGAAACCAGAGCTGACATGAGTCTTACTTGCTTAGTTCCTAATGAAACCAGAGCTGACATGAGTCTCACTTGCATGGTTCCTACTGAAACCAGAGCTTACAAGAGTCTTACCTGTTTGGCTCCTAATGGGAGCTGCACTGAACCTGTAACCAGCAATCTTTGTTCAGGTGATGGTTGGCATCAGGCAGACCCCTTGATGGAGACACCGCACCACACCACCTGCCTAGATTCCATTGATATGAGCTTGATTTCCCCCACAGAGCATGGTAGGAGCATTGTGATGGCGCAGCCACTGCAAGGGGTTGGGCCACAAGGAGGGCCTTTGAAGAGTGACCATTACCAGGCTGCAGAGGAAAGCTTCATTGGGGCCACACACGGATCTGCTGACATGGACTTCACGTGCATGGACGACACTATGCACTTGCAGTCTATACATGAGGCCCCACCCACCAATGTTTTGCTGCAGAGGCCGCCGCTCACAATTGCTTCCAGTTCTAATGTACCTGGACCAGTTCTGCCTGACCTAGGTGTTACTTTTAGACTACCCCAGGAGTATCCAGAACAACTGACAATCCCTGTCAGCGGTACCGGCACTAATGCAACCGGATGTCCAGCTCCATCCAATGGTGGTGCTAATGTGAAAGGATCCATACCTGTCAGTGCTAGTGGCACTAACACAATAGAACCCAATGATGCCAGTTCTAATGTAAAAGGACTGCTACCTATCATTGGTGTAAGTACTGTAGCAGATGGCTATTCTGGACAGCCACTTTCTGTTGTTGGAATGCAACAACCCTCACATCCCAGTTTTTCTTTAAATTCAGGTGTTGCTAACACAACTTTCAAGATAGCTGCTGGTAAGCCACAGGGTAGCCTGGAGGTAGCTGCTGTTAGGGCACAGGGTAGCCTGGAGGTAGCTGCTGGTAAGCCACAAGGCAGCCTGGAGGTAGCTGCTGGTAAGCCACAAGGCAGCCTGGAGGCAGCTGCTGGTAAGCCACAGGGTAGCCTGGAGGTAGCTGCTGTTAGGGCACAGGGCAGCCTGGAGGCAGCTGCTGGTAAGCCACAGGGTAGCCTGGAGGTAGCTGCTGTTAGGGCACAGGGTAGCCTGGAGGTAGCTGCTGGTAAGGGCCAGAGTGAGGAGATCCTACCAGCTGCAGGTGATAGGGATGGCTCAGCCTCCATGATGGAGGAGGAACCTTGGACAGAGATACATGTAGTGACCGAAGAGATTGTAGATGACGACCAATACATTGTCTCCTCATCACATATTGTTCCTTCAGAGACACAGCAGTTGGTTCATAGTGGGAATCATCAGTCTCAAGTCTCACACTGGGGAGAAGCTCCTCGGCAGTGTGTGCCCATTGCCTCTGAGCCCCAGGGAATGACTCAAAACACAGTTGTCAGTGCACCATCTCTTGCACCAACACAGTGCCCGCCAAATACCATGGGATGTCCTGCACGTAGTACCTTGAACTCACACCCATGCTCTTTGCAGCACCAGGCTGTACCACAAGGGAGCGTTTTTGGTGTACAGCAGGGAAAGCCTTCTATAGCACATGGAGATGTGCCCTTTGAACCAGTCAAACAGGGCCCTTCTTTCACGCCACACGTTCCTCCTACAGCTGTTAAGCAGAGCTGTGCTGTCCCTCCCTTGCCTTCTCTCTCCCTCTGGCACACAGCAGAGGGTCCTGCACCTCAGCAACAGCAGTGCCTCCCTCCAAAGCCACAAGAACAGCCATCTTGGGTTAAGTTGACGTCTTCTGCTAACAGTACTGCCCAGCAAAGTGCTCCCATTGTCCAGGCTGCTTTGCAGTGTCCCTCCTCTGGTGATTCCCTTTTAATTCCCCCCTCGACGCTGCCCATTGCACATAACCTGCAGCCCACACATGATTGGCTGCATCCCAGCTCAACCATTGCACTACAAATGAAGCTACCTCCCAACCAGATAGAGCAGCTCCCCTTGACTCAGAAACAGATGGAACATCCCACCATGTTTCAAAAACAGATGCAACTTCCATCCTCATCTATGATACACATGGCTCAGTCCCCCATGTTTCAGAAACAGATGGGTCAGGCACCCATACATGTATCTACAAAGCTGATGGAACAGCCCCTCATAACTGTGAAACCGATGGGTCAGCCCCCCATATCTACAAAGCTAATGGAACAGCCCCCCGTATCTACAGAACAACCCTCCATATCTACAAAACAGGTGAACCAGCCCCCTGTATCTACAGAACAGGTGAACCAGCCCCCCATATCCTGGGAACACCTCCAATCTGCACTCCTTGAACACTTGTCCTCTGCTAATAGCTACCTTACCCAGCCTTTGGACTGCACAACTTCCATGTCCAGACTAGACCAACAGGACCCCAGACAATCTACGGGCCCCCTTCACCAGGCCACCAACAGCAGCACTGCCTTGCCGTCCAATCACATATATCAAAGCACGACTCCTCAGGCCAAGCCTAGCAGTTCAACTGCCTCTGCCACAGTCACCAAGGGTCCCAGAGCCGGATTGACAGATGTGGACAGTACTGATAGATGCAACTGGCTGCAGTCATCTGCACTGGACTACAGTTGTCCTCTGGTGGAAGACAGCTGTGACTCGCCCTCTTTTGCCATGAGGCAGAGGGCAGCTGTGCAGCATGAGTGCTCCACCAAGCAGACTTTGGGAGAGTGTTTGACTGAAGGGGATGTGTGTGAAGGTCAGGATGCTGCTGTTGCGTTTGACCTTGATGTGTTCCAAGAAGACCTCACAGAGCTCCGCCAAAAGTATGTGCACCAATTGATGTTAAGAGTCTGTTATAGCCAGCTGTGTTCTCCCTAAGTAGGAATTGGCTACACCGCCATTCTCTTTTATGTCTCCACTTTTTGTACATGTATGTCTTGCCTGTATGGCCAGCACAATACAGGCCACAGCTGTACTGTTCCTGTAGTGCATGTCCATATAGCTATGCCCCACCCCTTGCTGTACATGTACCTATGCCCCACCCCTTGCTGGTACTGCACTCGTGCCCAACGTTGGAATCTGCTGGTTACTGTGTGGTCTTGTCCTCTGCAGACTGCTTGCAGTGTTGAGAGAGCTGTCATCGCGGTGGAAGAGGGAGAGAAACAGGCTGATGCAAGAAGCTATCCTTCACCTATTTCTTTCAGCAAGTGTGTGTAAGTCATGACTGATATTGTAGCCTGGTTTCGTGACTTTTCCTGTTTGGATTTTGTGCATAATTCTTTGCGTTTGTGTTGGCAGACTTGGGTGCTATTAACTTCTTGAGGGAGTATGGAATTAGCTCAGGTGTGCTCTCATCAGAGCGTCCTCCTACTGTTGTAACTTATCCTTTGTGTACCGAGTACCTCCAGAGAGTTCAGTGGCTTCAAAAAGTGGTTAGTTTGTACGGTTAGTTCGTACTGTTTACTGTTCAGCAGTCATAAAAGCTCCTTCACTTCGTATGAGTCAAACTGTGTACAGTCAACTGACCCCCCACACTGTGTACAGTCAACTGACCCCCACACTGTGTACAGTCAACTGACCCCCCCCCCCACACTGTGTACAGTCAACTGACCCCCACACTGTGTACAGTCAACTGACCCCCCCCCCCCCCCCCCCACACACACTGTGTACAGTCAACTGACCCCCACACTGTGTACAGTCAACTGACCCCCCCCCCCCCCCCCCCACACACACACTGTGTACAGTCAACTGACCCCCACACTCACACTGTATACAACCAATTAAACAGTTCTATTTTGGCAGCACTGTTTTGTGTTGCAAGCATTTTTCTCTCTTACCCTACCACTTCTGGCACAGAATGTTCCCAAGGATCCCAGACACAGTCCAATTTCATATTCCCATGCTTAGGACATGCCATGTTTGTATAAGGGCATCAGGATGACACAAAACATGTCAGGTGATAATCTATAGGTGTCATTGCTTGTGTAAGGAGAAAGCGAAGCATTACTCTAAAGAGATTGGCGATCACCTTTATTAAGGTTTAAACCTTCATTTAAGTTTGGTACAAATTTTTTCAGCGATGTGGTGATCAGTACGAAGTTATAAAGGTCCATGTGTCACAAATTTAATACCACTAATTGTTTTATTTACAGTACACGGAAGTGAAGCAGCTTCATGAAAGGACAGTTTCTATTATTAAGAGAGCACCCAGGTATGTAGGTGTTCATGATTGACAGAAGTGGCCTTTGACCATAGCATGAGTAATGGGGAAAGGGAGGATGGCATACATGGCACTATATATCACTTTACTTGCGCATCTTTCCAAACAGTATTTACCCTTGGGTGCTGGTTGTATGGAGTGAAAATCTGGTTGAGGTCAAAGTTCCAGCCAGTGATGCCATGTTGGAAATCCAGTTGGAGACTGAAGTTGGTATGTTTTGTAGTTTAGATTGTTTGATAGGAGTTTTTAATACGACTCTACTCAGATGTGCTGCAGGGTACCTTTGTACAGAGCATTACTGAAGTCCACTGGGGTAAGGATAAAGCGCACATGCACATTTGTGTACGTATTTATTATCATAGTAACTGCATCTTGAGAGGTGAAAGAACGTTTTGGTGCAGTCCTTTCCACCCTTCCCTGTTTCCCTCCTCCCAATAGCTTCCCTTTATCTGCACATTCACCCTTTTGTTGCCCTTTCCTGTCCATTTAGTACCATCCATTTAAATCTTTCATGTTCCACATGGTAATTTTCTTTAACAATCTCAAACTTAATTTTAGAGTTAGACATTTTATTCAGAAATTAGATCCAATACCACATAAAGCTCAAAGTCCATTAAAGTGTGGGTATTTAAATTTTTGTGCATACCATTGTAAACTAAACATTATTATTTTCACATTTGTTAATCTAAATGGTATTTGATTTTAACTTATAATATTGTTATTCATATTGTGCCTTATATGTACATGAATTCAGTTACGTTATAATGATGTAAAACATTCTTTCATGAACACACACCAGGTACATGTCATTGTTTACATGCAGTTTTATGACAGCTTATAAAAAATTGTGCTTAATGTTAGCTTTGTATACCTGTAATTCCGTTATAAAACACCCCTGCTATAAAACATGTAAATTTGAGGTTTACATGGAACTACATATACCCAAAATTAATTCAATGGCACAGCTACATGTATGCACACTGTGTACAATCTAATTTTAGGTAGCCCTATGTAAAGCTCAAATTACATGTTTTATAGCAGGGGTACACTGCTTGTTGAGTGTGCCTGTAAGCTATTGTTTGCTTCGATCAAAGAGTTGCAGTAGTCAGGAAGCTTGAAAGATACTGTTCATGTCTACATACATTTATGTTTCATAACTACATTTCATGTTCATGACTACATATGTCGCATACTCTTCATGATTACATGTATCATTGACTATTGCATGTCTATTTTCAGGTTCAACTGGAACATTGAAGCCATCCAGCATATCAAAGCCAGCTAATGCTGATGACATCCTCAAGGTAGTTATAAGCCACTTGAAATTACAAGTTACCTAACAGCTGTGTATAGCAATCAATTAAGCTTATATTAAAGTCCGACTATTGAATGGTTATTTGAATTTTCATTTGAACTGCTTTGTGGAACAAAATACATGTTTACAAATAACTCGAGTAATTTCTTTTCCCCACCATATGCATGTATTGTATAGTTAATGAAACTTTACATGATGTACATGTATAGCCATATAATTTTTATTAATTAACCAATATTAACTCTTATGCAGTATACATCCTAGTGATTTTTAATCAAGCAACTTGTGAGATGCATGGTTATACTTGTACTGCAATACTTTAGACAGAATGTTATTTATAAGTACAAGTCCATTTATTAAATTATATCAAATGAATTTTATGTCCTAGCAAATGCCAAACAACTTCACACTTCCTTTGGTCCAGCACCCCCTTATTCTCCCCTTCTTTTGAAGTTCATTTCATTTCATTCTCCAGGTGGTTGAGAAGATCACCAAATGGGGCTTATTCAATGATCATGACGGGGTCATGTATATGTGACCATTGTTGATCACAGTACTTTTTTTACGTGCTGTTTGTACCCAAGTTACACGTGCTGTATGTTGCGTTGTATGTGAACCAGGTATGTAGCTAAAAATGTGCCTTTGTACACACGTACATTGGATGAAGTTCAAAAAAAGTTCTTGAATTTTGTATTTGCATTATGAGAATGCTCTGACCACAAGGTTCCTTGAAACTGCAAATTTTTAGCATGTCTTTTTCCATTGTACATACCTAGCATTAGAGAACGACAAAAACTGTAAAATGCATGTGTATTTCAGCTTCACCTTCAATCAATCCTGAACATCCAGTTTTTTGCTCAGCTCATCATGAATATTTGCAAGGTATTTCATCTCTGCAAGGGTGGCTTTAGCCCCAGCTATATCACCTGCATGTGGACATTCCTTAACATTTTACTGGTACTCATTATGTCATGTCACCTTTATGAAAGCATTCATCTGTTTTGTCTACTAAGTTGTTAAGTTTCTCTGCACAAAAAAAAGACTGCAAATTAAAATACAGAATATGTATATGCAAACTCCGACTCACTGGCATTGAGTTGCCATATCTCCCGTAACCTGGACTGTGATGGGCTCCCATGATGGATCTCTTCATTGAGCTCCATCACCTCCTCTAGCATCTCCTGGTTGTCAGCAGAGTTGTCCGTCTCATCAATGCTGACGTTGCTTAACCCAAGCTACTTGTAATGGTGAGGAGAGGGAAGAATTCACACATGATACATGTATGTGCATGACTGTAAAGACACCCACAAGGTACACTCCTCTGGAATAAGGGTTCAGAAGTGTGTTGTAGGCTCTGTTGACAAGTGCGGACTGCTCAGAAGAGTACTGCTGCTCTTCCTGCCAAGGTGGGAAAGATGAGTCAACAGATAACTAGCATAGGTGAATCACCAGAAAGCCATGCATCTCATAAATAAATATTGATTGTGCATAGCTTGGTGCATAGTGAAGTTTATGACAGATGCACTGTGCACACACACACACACACACACACAATGATTAAAAATTGAATGGTCACCACTTGTACTGCACATGCACATTGCCAACTTGTACCTTTAGTTTCTGAGCAAATCTGTCTGGATGTAGCAACCTCTGCAGCTGTCTGTAGGTATTCTTTAGTGTTTTGACATCAATCTTGAACGTCACGGGGCTATGCACGACGGATCGAAGATAACATTGCTTCCTACAATGCTACACGTACACCAGGTATTCAGACACAAATTCATGCTACGTATACGCAATACAGTAGTGTGTGTACATCGATAAAGTTGTTGCGTCTAATCCGCAGTGGTTTTCCTTTATCTAATTGTAACGGTATGGGACCCTCCCCTATTGGTTCCACCGAACATATACATGTATCTTTTTCTGAGAGTTTGGTAGCACATAAGGATGCACGGAGATAGCTCAAGGGGCTCCTATTAGAAGATGGCAAATTCATACAAAGCCTTCAAATGACTACCTAACGATTATAACTTATGTCTTCCTAAGAACGCAACTACGTACCACCAGAAAAGTGAGCATATGCTTACCTATCCATTACAACAAAATAATTCTGCGTCGAGGGAGGGAGAACAACCTTATCACAAGGACAGAAGAACAGCGGCCGTTCTTCCGGGAGGCTAATGTCCTTAAAGCATTTCCAGCACACTATCCTCTTCGCTGCTCTAGGTGAGAGGCTAACTGTGGTGCAATAGGTAGCAAACAGACTCGCAGTTCGTCGCAACATAGCTCGATCGAAAGGGCGTCACCCGTGGAAGGCAGCATGCAACGATGTTACGTAACTTCATATTGTTATTGCTGCGGCGGATACGTATAGCAATCGTGCCATTGGTGCATTATAACATGTAATGTTGCAGTAGAGATAATGGCGTTTAGTAGTTGCACAGGTGCCTGCCTGGGTCCGGATCTGGATAACTTGGTAGAATAACGCGGTCCCCCCAGTTCGTTTATTATCATTGCATCGAACAGCCGATGTTCAATCACTAATCATGAAAGAAACGGCAATACATGCATCCCATTTTATACTAACATCTGTAAGCAGTACTAACACCGGAATGTGGGCGTAGCAAGATATAGATAGGCGTGGCCATGGTGTCTACCTCATCACTCTTTTGCCTTCAGGACAAATCACACAACACACACACACACCACGCACACACACACACCACGCACACGCACACACACACACACCAGTCCGCACCTCTGCACAACAATTGCATGTCCGCTGAAGACTGGCACGAATAGACACACACATGTACATACATTACGATCAGTATAGTCTCCACAAACTGATTCTCTCGTCCTTTGACCCACAAGCAAGCAATTTGGAATCTTCTGCTGGAGCTCCACTGGGAGCAAATGCCACAGCATTGACCGTTGCACTGTGGTAGTTCAACAGTGCGAGAGGTTTGCCTTTCTTGAAACTGAAAACTCTTACCCTGGTAGTGAAAAATCACAAAAAATGTCATCAGTACATACATACTACCATCAACCAAAACATGCCCATCAAAAGGTCAATATCATCAATCCATACTAAAGCCAAACTACCACATTAAATAACCTAAACGAAACATCACAAACTGTATAAGGTAACCCTTTCTTGTTCCAATTAACCCTACTGCGCTAACAACACGCTCATCTCCACACCCACTTCTACACACCTTCCATCCCAACCTCCAGATGCCATGATCCTGCTGTCTTGCCTCACCCTCACACAGGATACTCCAGGATTTCTCAGCTCAACACTGTATTGCTTTTGAAGCTGCAACTGAATGGAAGCCATCCAGCACATTTGTAACTGATACTCCCAGCCATGCATAATGAACAATAATCCCTCAAATCCCATTATTAAAGAAAAAATTTTAAAAGTGATTTTTGTCCTGCTGAACCAAAAAGGTGAACAGGCAAATAGGTGGGCAATGAACTGCCTGACGCAAAAACCGAGGAAGATTATTGCATTCCCACAAGGACCTACGTGCATCACCTACACCTCTAAACACATATGCCATTGCAGATCTCAAGGCTTGATATTGCACAATAACTACATACATGTACCGCCAAACCAAAAGTGGGAAGGGGAGGAGGGCCTATATCAATCTTACATGTACATTCCAAAATAGAATGTTTTCTTAACTTAAAAGGCCTCACCTGATCTTGGGTGATAGAAAACACTTCCAGTGTCTTTAGGGGAGAGCCACACACACCACTCCTTATGTTAGTATCCACATCAAGACACATAACTGCAGGAAATAGTGATGGCTATTAACATACCACACCCACAGACTTAAAAAAAAACTAACTATATAAGTCCCCACAACTACTGATAACATAAAATAATATCTGTCAACATACCAGAAAAGAGCCTGTGCTATCTACCCGTCACATAGCTATAAAGAGTGCCACAGGCGGACATGCTCTTCTGCCCAGTTGCTCTCCCTCTGGATGAAAGACAGATGGGGTGGAGTGGCTTGCAATGGCTATTGGAATGGAGTGGCCAAGGCTATTTGAATGGTATTGGAATGGAGTGGCAAAGGCTATTTGAATGGTATTGTAATGGAGTGGCAAAGGCTATTGAAATGGTATTGTAATGGAGTGGCAAAGGCTATTTGAATGGTATTGGAATGGAGTGGCCAAGGCTATTTGAATGGTATTGTAATGGAGTGGCAAAGGCTATTGAAATGGTATTGGAATGGAGTGGCAAAGGCTATTGGAATGGTATTGGAATGGAGTGGCAAAGACTATTGGAATGGTATTGGAATGGAGTGGCAAAGGCTATTGGAATGGTATTGGAATGGAGTGGCAAAGGCTATCGGAATGGAGTGGCTTGCAAAGGCTATTGGAAGGAGTGGCAAAGGCTATTGGAATGTCAATAGAGTGATTTAGGAGGTTTATTTTGTGCACGTAACACATGTCATTGCAGCCACACCCCCTGCTCTGACCTTTATACCTGTGATCATGCAAACAGAAGTAGGTAAACACCATTTTCTGTTGGTAGGACGATGAGGTCACACATATTGCATTCAGCATGTGATATGTTGACAGCTGGAAGTATAAATACATGTGGGCAGCAGCTGTGAGGTACCCAAGATGTATAGATACATGTAATCTTGTGTCCCCCCCCCCCCCCCCCCCCAGCAAATCAATCAGACGAAGGCGATACCACAGACTAGTGATGAAGGTCACTGCTGCAGTGGCCCCAAGTACATGCATACATGTACGGTAATTTTGCAATTGAAGTCTTGCAAGCCACTGACCATGGTTGTAATACCAGTTTCCGAAGGCTTAATGAAATAATTAATTACAAGTCACTCATAGTGGTAATTTGACCAGTTCATGGATTTTAATAGCAGGGGAGATATTAAGGAGTTTGTGGCCCAATCCTATTAAATGCACATCAGGTGTGGCTAATCGACAAGTAAGCATGTACATGTATAAGTGTTTGTGTACAAGCACTGAGTAGTCAGTAGTGAATTCTTGCACGCATGTGCATGCATGTTTACAAACTGTCTGACAGATGTACAAAATTAGAACGTTTCATTTCAGGTCTTAGTCCTACAGGATAATGCATCATCACACATCACCAGAGAGACAAAAAAATTCACAGATAACAAAGTTATTTTGGTGCCCCACTGAGTGGGAATTTTCCACTCCCAGAAATGATCTGGTGACTACCACCAAAATTTCAATGCAGTTAACTTTGCCAATTGGTTCAAAACACAACTGCTAACACAGCCCTCTCTTATTCATCTGGACAATGCAAGGCACCATGGTATTAAACATGCAAGTACTCCAGAAGTTGGCAAATCAAAAAAGGCAGAGACTCAACATGTGCTGACTACACTAGGCGTCAGCTGATACAGTACCTACTCTGGCTTATGTTACCTCAGCTGATACAGTACCTACTCTGGCTTATGTTACATCAGCTGATACAGTACCTACTCTGGCTTATGTTACCTCAGCTGATACAGTACCTACTCTGGCTTATGTTACCTCAGCTGATACAGTACCTACTCTGGCTTATGTTACCTCAGCTGATGCTGAAATAGTATACTTAGCAAAGAAGCAAGGTCATGAAGTTTTGTATACACCACAATACCACTGCAATCTTCAGCCAACTAAGGGTGAGGTGGTAGGCAGTATGATGTTAAGGGTGAGGTGGTAGGCAGTAGGATGTTAAGGGTGAGGTGGTAGGCAGTATGATGTTAAGGGTGAGGTGGTAGGCAGTACGATGTTAAGGGTGAGATAATGATGAAGTGTTTGAAGAGTCAGAAAACACAGCAGATGACCAGATTTGGAGGGTAATGTTTCCACAAGTACAGAAAGCAGTTCTGATACAGAATCAGATGCATGATGATAACAACTGGAATTCAAAGGATTCAGCTAGTGTTACCCCAGGCGATAATCAGTGGGTTGCGGATGAGCACATTCAACTCCTATTAATATACACATTATATGACAAAACAGGGCTTATGATGCTCTTTCAAAGTTTTCAATTTTCTATTTTTTATTTTCTAAGAGCCTGAAATGTCCTCCACAGAATGGTTCTTATATGCATCAAAAATTGGACCTCTGGACTATCATATTATTTGTTTGTCTGTAAAAGTAGCAAAAAGCAAGGTTTTATTGGCTAATGCGCCATATTTGTAGTGCCATCAATGGCACATCTATCATTTAATGCCAACCTGGTTCAGTGAAAAGCTTGCAGGACGATAACTCCTGTGAGGGACTCCTGCAGTCCCACAGTACGACGCTGCCATCTTCAAACCCACCCAAAACATGGGCGGTGGCAGAGGACAGGCTGGTGCAGGCCTGCAAACACATGCACATTCCTGCAGGACAGGGTCATACTATGATCCACAGTACCTCATGTAGGTACATGTAATTGCACACAGAGGCCAATGCTCAAAATATACCTTTACTCTTTGGCTCTATTACACTCATGTTCACTGCCAGCTTCTGTGATGATGTGTCGTAAATGTTCACCTGCCAAACAACATGAAATGTGAGATTACATACATCTCTTCCTGCAGTATGGGTGCTGCAGTATGGGTGCTGTAGTATGGGTGCTGCAGTATGGGTGCTGTAGTATGGGTGCTGTAGTATGGGTGCTGTAGTATGGGTGCTGTAGTATGGGTGCTGCAGTATGGGTGCTGCAGTATGGGTGCTGCAGTATGGGTGCTATAGTATGGGTGCTGTAGTATGGGTGCTGTAGTATGGGTGCTGTAGTATGGGTGCTGCAGTATGGGTGCTGTAGTATGGGTGTTGCAGTATGGGTGCTGCAGTATGGGTGCTGCAGTATGGTTGCCTGGTTTAAAATAGTATTACCACCAACCCCAAGCAATGCAGGCCTCTTCCCATAGCATGGGGCCTGACAGCAGTACCACATGCCTCATGTACATGAACACCACATATGGTCTTAGGCCATTTTTCTACCTTCCCGTACTTAGAGTCAGCCACAGCAAAGCAGTTGGAATTGATTGTTGTAGAGGCCACTGCCCCTGTGAAGGTGCCAAAACGAGAACGATGCATTTGGGGCACATGATCATGGTGGAACACAAGTACACACACACACACACACACACACACACACACACACACACACACACACACACACACACACACACACACATACATGTTCAAACACATGCACACCACATACACACACATACATGTTCAAACACATGCACACCACACCACATACACACATACATGTTCAAACACATGCACACCACACACACACACATATATATGTTCAAACACATGCACACCACATACACACACACACATACATGTTCAAACACATGCACACCACATACACACACATACATGTTCAAACACATGTACACCACACACACACACACATACATGTTCAAACACATGCACACCACACACACACGCACATACATGTTCAAACACATGCACACCACACACACACACACATACATGTTCAAACACATGCACACCACACACACACACATATATATGTTCAAACACATGCACACCACATACACACACATACATGTTCAAACACATGCACACCACATACACACATACATGTTTAAACACATGCACACCACACATACACACACATACATGTTTAAACACATACACACCACATACACACACACATACATGTTCAAACACATGCACACCACATACACACACACATACATGTTCAAACACATGCACACCACATACACACACACATACATGTTCAAACACATGCACACCACACACACGCATACATGTTCAAACACATGCACACCACACACACGCACATACATGTTCAAACACATGCACACCACACACACACACACATACATGTTCAAACACATGCACACCACATACATGTTTAAACACATGCACACCACATACACACACATACATGTTTAAACACATGCACACCACATACACACACATACATGTTCAAACACATGCACACCACACACACACATACATACATGTTCAAACACATGCACACCACATACACACACATACATGTTCAAACACATGCACACCACACACACACGCACATACATGTTCAAATACATGCACACCACACACACACACACATACATGTTCAAACACATGCACACCACATACATGTTTAAACACATGCACACCACATACACACACATACATGTTTAAACACATGCACACCACATACACACACACACATACATGTTTAAACACATGCACACCACATACACACATACATGTTCAAACACATGCACACCACATACACACACACATGTTCAAACACATGCACACCACACACACACATACATGTTCAAACACATGCACACACACACGCACATACATGTTCAAACACATGCACACCACACACACACACACATACATGTTCAAACACATGCACACCACACACACACACACATATATATGTTCAAACACATGCACACCACATACACACACATACATACATGTTCAAACACATGCACACCACATACACACACATACATGTTCAAACACATGCACACCACACACACACACATACATGTTCAAACACATGCACACCACACACACACGCACATACATGTTCAAACACATGCACACCACACACACACACACATACATGTTCAAACACATGCACACCACACACACACACACATACATGTTCAAACACATGCACACCACACACACACGCACATACATGTTCAAACACATGCACACCACACACACACACACATACATGTTCAAACACATGCACACCACACACACACACACATATATATGTTCAAACACATGCACACCACACACACACACACATACATGTTCAAACACATGCACACCACACACACACACACATACATGTTCAAACACATGCACACCACACACACACACATATATATGTTCAAACACATGCACACCACATACACACACACACATACATGTTCAAACACATGCACACCACATACACACACATACATGTTCAAACACATGCACACCACACACACACACACATACATGTTCAAACACATGCACACCACACACACACGCACATACATGTTCAAACACATGCACACCACATACACACACATACATGTTCAAACACATGCACACCACATACACACATACATGTTTAAACACATGCACACCACACATACACACACATACATGTTTAAACACATACACACCACATACACACACACATACATGTTCAAACACATGCACACCACATACACACACACATACATGTTCAAACACATGCACACCACATACACACACACATGTTCAAACACATGCACACCACACACACACGCATACATATTCAAACACATGCACACCACACACACGCACATACATGTTCAAACACATGCACACCACACACACACACATACATGTTCAAACACATGCACACCACATACATGTTTAAACACATGCACACCACATACACACACATACATGTTCAAACACATGCACACCACATACATGTTTAAACACATGCACACCACATACACACACATACATGTTTAAACACATGCACACACACACGCACATACATGTTCAAACACATGCACACCACACACACACACACATACATGTTCAAACACATGCACACCACACACACACACACATATATATGTTCAAACACATGCACACCACATACACACACATACATACATGTTCAAACACATGCACACCACATACACACACATACATGTTCAAACACATGCACACCACACACATACACACATACATGTTCAAACACATGCACACCACACACACACGCACATACATGTTCAAACACATGCACACCACACACACACACACATACATGTTCAAACACATGCACACCACACACACACACACATACATGTTCAAACACATGCACACCACACACACACGCACATACATGTTCAAACACATGCACACCACACACACACACACACATACATGTTCAAACACATGCACACCACACACACACACATACATATGTTCAAACACATGCACACCACATACACACACACACATACATGTTCAAACACATGCACACCACATACACACACATACATGTTCAAACACATGCACACCACACACACACACACATACATGTTCAAACACATGCACACCACACACACACGCACATACATGTTCAAACACATGCACACCACATACACACACATGCACACCACATACACACATACATGTTTAAACACATGCACACCACACATACACACACATACATGTTTAAACACATACACACCACATACACACACACATACATGTTCAAACACATACACACCACATACACACACACATACATGTTCAAACACATGCACACCACATACACACACACATACATGTTCAAACACATGCACACCACATACACACACACATACATGTTCAAACACATGCACACCACACACACACGCATACATGTTCAAACACATGCACACCACACACACGCACATACATGTTCAAACACATGCACACCACATACACACACATACATGTTTAAACACATGCACACCACATACACACACATACATGTTCAAACACATGCACACCACACACACACATACATACATGTTCAAACACATGCACACCACATACACACACATACATGTTCAAACACATGCACACCACACACACACGCACATACATGTTCAAACACATGCACACCACACACACACACACATACATGTTCAAACACATGCACACCACATACATGTTTAAACACATGCACACCACATACACACACATACATGTTTAAACACATGCACACCACATACACACACACACATACATGTTTAAACACATGCACACCACATACACACATACATGTTCAAACACATGCACACCACATACACACACACATGTTCAAACACATGCACACCACACACACACATACATGTTCAAACACATGCACACCACATACACACACATATATATGTTCAAACACATGCACACCACATACACACGCACATACATGTTCAAACACATGCACACCACACATACACACACATACATGTTTAAACACATGCACACCACATACACACACACATACATGTTCAAACACATGCACACCACATACACACACATACATGTTCAAACACATGCACACCACACACACACACACATACATGTTCAAACACATGCACACCACATACACACACATACATGTTCAAACACATGCACACCACATACACACGCACATACATGTTCAAACACATGCACACCACACACACACACACATACATGTTCAAACACATGCACACCACATACACACGCACATACATGTTCAAACACATGCACACCACACACACACACACATACATGTTCAAACACATGCACACCACACACACACGCACATACATGTTCAAACACATGCACACCACACACACACATACATGTTCAAACACATGCACACCACATACATGTTTAAACACATGCACACCACATACACACACATACATGTTTAAACACATGCACACCACATACACACACATACATGTTCAAACACATGCACACCACATACACACACACATACATGTTCAAACACATGCACACCACATACACACACATACATGTTCAAACACATGCACACCACATACACACACACACATACATGTTTAAACACATGCACACCACATACACACATACATGTTCAAACACATGCACACCACATACACACACATACATGTTTAAACACATGCACACCACATACACACACACACATACATGTTTAAACACATGCACACCACATACACACATACATGTTCAAACACATGCACACCACATACACACACACACACATACATGTTTAAACACATGCACACCACATACACACACACACATACATGTTTAAACACATGCACACCACATACACACATACATGTTCAAACACATGCACACCACACACACACACACATACATGTTCAAACACATGCACACCACACACACGCACATACATGTTCAAACACATGCACACCACACACACATGTTCAAACACATGCACACCACATACACACACATACATGTTTAAACACATGCACACCACATACACACACATACATGTTTAAACACATGCACACCACATACACACACACATACATGTTTAAACACATGCACACCACATACACACACACATACATGTTTAAACACATGCACACCACATACACACATACATACATGTTTAAACACATGCACACCACATACACACACATACATGTTCAAATACATGCACACCACATACACACACACATACATGTTCAAACACATGCACACCACATACACACACACATACATGTTCAAACACATGCACACCACATACACACACATACATACATGTTCAAACACATGCACACCACATACACACATACATACATGTTCAAACACATGCACACCACATACACACACACACATACATGTTTAAACACATGCACACCACATACACACATACATGTTCAAACACATGCACACCACATACACACACATACATGTTCAAACACATGCACACCACATACACACACACATAATGTTCAAACACATGCACACCACATACACACACATACATGTTTAAACACATGCACACCACATACACACACACACATACATGTTTAAACACATGCACACCACATACACACATACATGTTCAAATACATGCACACCACATACACACACACACATACATGTTCAAACACATGCACACCACATACACACACACACATACATGTTTAAACACATGCACACCACATACACACATACATGTTCAAATACATGCACACCACATACACACACATACATACATGTTCAAATACATGCACACCACATACACACATACATACATGTTCAAACACATGCACACCACATACACACACATACATACATGTTCAAACACATGCACACCACATACACACACATACATACATGTTCAAACACATGCACACCACATACACACATACATGTTCAAACACATGCACACCACACACACACACACATACATGTTCAAACACATGCACACCACATACACACACATACATACATGTTCAAACACATGCACACCACATACACACATACATGTTCAAACACATGCACACCACACACACACACACATACATGTTCAAACACATGCACACCACATACACACACATACATACATGTTCAAACACATGCACACCACATACACACATACATGTTCAAACACATGCACACCACACACACACACACACATACATGTTCAAACACATGCACACCACATACACACACATACATACATGTTCAAACACATGCACACCACACACACATACATGTTCAAACACATGCACACCACATACACACACACATGTTCAAACACATGCACACCACATACACACATACATGTTCACACACATGCACACCACATACACACACACACACATACATGTTCAAACACATGCACACCACATACACACACACACACACACATACATGTTCAAACACATGCACACCACATACAAAACGCTACTGCACAAATAATTACCTTCTATTACACTGCAGAATGGTGACAGTTGACAGAACGCAGGGTTCTCAATGGATAGCAATCCCTGCTGTCTCCTTTCAGACAAGTCCCATATGAGCACTGTTGCATCCTTTAGTTGGCTGGTATGGAGTGCACATCACTACACATTAAGTTCACTCTTGGAACACGTCTGAAGCAGGCCTGCTTGCCCAAACAATTCAACAGACGACACCTTGCATTGGAGCTCACGTTTTAAAACCAAAAACTAAACGGAGCTTTCTCTCATACTTACTTTCTCTCTCCCGTTCTCTCTCCTCCCTCTCCCTCTCTCTCTCCCTCTCCCTCTCTCCTCCCTCTCCCTCTCCTCCTCCCACTTGTCCCTCTCCCTCGATATCTTACGCACACGACAGACAGAACACGTACCTTAAAATCAGCCGCTTGCCAGCTGCAGTGAAGTGGTTCACCGACAATACAGCAGCCCCGCATGCTTCAGTCCAGCACTGCCTCTTCGTACCGAGGTCCCAAAGGCTGAACTGTCCGGATGTCGTGCTATAATACCCAAATTTATCAATATGCCAGTGCACTACTTATACACACGTGTGTACATTTCAAACGCACCCTGAGAGCAGGCCAAATATGGAGTCGGAGCTGACAAACTTCAGGGTTGTGACTTCTCCCGAATGGGGTCGTAACGTGTAGACAGGGTCAGGTGGTGGCGGTGCCTGCACTTCCCCTGCTTGGACCTTCACATGTGCAGCTACTTCGCTGTGCATGCTTGCGGCCACGGTCCCACACCCATAACCCGTTTGACTGGGAATGGGACCGCTATTTCCATGCGGCCGGCGCTATTGCGCGCGGCGCAAAAGATGGGCTGACCTGATCTGCTGTGCACGATCGCGCGGCATTCCATGATTGCATGAACACACGTAATATCCATCGATGTCGCTCCCTGCAGTTACTGCGCGTTTGCCTTTTCCGTCGGTCCCGCTGCTCGGGATTGCGGCATGTTTTCTAGTTGTGGGTGCGCTGCTGAGCTTGAAGTGTCGACGGTCGAAACCCAAACAGAAGGTGACCTTTCCTCTGTGGCGACTATTTTTAGTAACTAAGTAATTTATGTAAATAACATACTTTATGTGCGTATGTGTTGAGTAGTATACGTGAGAACTTACGGTTGTGACAGTTGCAAGCTTTTTAGACTTCAGTTGGACTCGGAGAATGCAATACTTTATGGCTGTTACTAATTACTTTAACGACTTCTGTACATTCTGTCATAGCGAGAAGCCAGTGTTTGCCGGGTTACCGTTGCTGTAGAGCTCATGCATGCCTCTTGTAAAACTGCATGACTTTTCTTTGTTCTTCTCCTCCCCCCAGTGCCAGTATGTTGAACCAGCTCCTGCTACCTTTGACTCTGAGAGTGAGGTTGTGATTGTAGGAGCAGGAGTGCTCGGCTCATCTCTGGCCAGCGTCCTCAGCAGGGATGGTAGGAAGGTCACCGTGATAGAGAGAGACTTGCAGGAGCCCAACAGAATCGTCGGAGAGCTGCTCCAACCAGGGGGGTATGCAGCCCTCAAAAAACTTGGACTGCAAGGTAGGCAATAGGTTTCTTGTGATGGTCATTAGGTGGTGGTCAGTACACACATTAGGTACACACCTTAGGTGATTGTCAGTATGCACATGAGGTGATGGTCAGTACACACATTAGGTGATGGTCAGTATATTAGGTGATGGTCAGTACACACATTAGGTGATGGTCCACACATTAGGTATAATGGACAGTACACATGGTCAGTATAGTAGGTGATGGTCAGTATAGTAGGTGATGGTCAGTTGTGGTATAATGGGTAGATTGCCATTTTCCCTTGCACCTCCTAAGTGGTCGTGTCACTGCAACTTTTTTTAATCATGTATAATTCAGATATGTGCTTTTAAACTCAGATGCAGTGGAGGACATTGATGCCCATGTTGTCCATGGATACATCATCCATGACAACCCCACAAAATCAATGGTGTCACTGTCCTACCCTCTGGATGATATGGGAAACATTCTGACTGGCCGTTCGTTCCACCACGGGAGGTTCATCATGGGTCTGAGGAAGGAAGCACAAAAAGACGGGTATGGGCACAAGATGATAAGAGGAGAGAAGGGTATGGGAGAGGGAGGGCATGGGGAGAGAGGGAAGGGGAGGGATACGAGGAAGCAAATGGCACCATCTCGCTGCATCCCCAAGCACCACACTGCTGGTTATCTCCCCCTTCCCACTAAGAAGGCCATGTGGGATTAAAGAATGTTTGCTGTTCAGTGATAAAGAGGTTAAGTGCGCATTTGTTTATCACTCCATATGTTAGGACCACATCGAACCACCCTAGTATATGAAACTATCACTTTGTATGCTAGGACCATATACAACCTATA
The DNA here is from genome assembly GCA_949361645.1 of Spongilla lacustris. Classification (NCBI taxonomy): domain Eukaryota; kingdom Metazoa; phylum Porifera; class Demospongiae; order Spongillida; family Spongillidae; genus Spongilla; species Spongilla lacustris. The sequence goes on along the minus strand of OX442431.1, from coordinate 5,472,597 downwards.
GGACCATACAAATTGAGCCTTATTTGTATTTGGTTCCATACCATTTCCATACAGAGCCACCCTGATAGAAGGGACAGCATCCACACTTCTGGAGGACTCTCGCGGCCATATTGTTGGAGTCCTCTACAAAGACAAGGCGACAGGAACAGACAAGGTAGGGTGGAGTGAGGAGGAGGGGACAAGGTAGGGTGGAGTGAGGAGGAGGGGACAAGGTAGGGTGGAGTGAGGAGGAGGGGACAAGGTAGGGTGGAGTGAGGAGGAGGGGACAAGGTAGGGTGGAGTGAGGAGGAGGGGACAAGGTAGGGTGGAGTGAGGAGGAGGGGACAGGTAGGGTGAGTGAGGAGGAGGGGACAAGGTAGGGTGGAGTGAGGAGGAGGGGACAAGGTAGGGTGGAGTGAGGAGGAGGGGACAAGGAGTGCATGCAAAAGAGGCCAGGATGCTTCAGGCTGTTCTCATCTTGTTTCCAAGACAATCAAGGCTAGCCTCACCTTTGTGGCTGATGGCTGCTTCTCTCGGTTTCGGAAGGGACTGGTGGACGCTGAGGTGTCCATATCCTCCACCTTCGCTGGCATCGTCATGCGTGACTGCCCCCAGATGAAGGCAGGACATGCCGAGATAGTACTGGGGACCAGGGGGCCGCTGCTTGTCTACCAGATCTCACATGAGGACACACGTATCCTGGTGGACCTCGCCAAGGTCCCCTCCGACATCAAGGAGTATATGCTCTCAGAGGTTGAGCCACAGCTTCCAGGTGATGTGTGTGTGTGTGTGTGTGTGTGTGTGTGTGTGTGTGTGTGTGTGTGTGTGTGTGTGTGTGTATGTGTGTGTGTGTGTGTGTGCAAGTGTGTGTGTGTGTGTGTGTGTGTGTGTGTGTGTGTGTGTGTGTGTGTGTGTGTGTGTGTGTGTGTGTGTGCAAGTGTGTATGCCTGTGTGGTTGATAGCAGCAAACTGCATTGCTATGTTTATGCCTAATTACATATAGCTAAAATGAATTCCTAACTCCTTTACAGTTGTTGACACAAGTATAGTTACTACATTATTAATGATTTTGTAACAGCTTTGTAACTGATTGGTGTGTGTGTGTGTGTGTGTGAGAGTGTGTGTGTTGTGTGGAACATGTATTTCCTTCTAGAGTGAAGTACAATGTACATGTACATGTATCTAATCCCCAGACCCTTTTGGATTAATATCATAAACCCTAGCCTTGTTACCTTCTGAAAGTCCTCTAGCCCAGGTTAATTAATTGTGGAGCCCAGTAATGAGTATTTGTACATTTAAATGGACTTTGCAACATTTAAAAAAAATCTTTTTGTGGTAAACACCAGTGCACCCCCCTCTCCCCCCCCCCCCCCCATCACCTCATCTCCCTTGATAAGAAAATCATTTTGAATAAAACCATTTCCAACCACCAGGCTACCAATGTAGTGATAACTTTATCACACACACACACTCACACACACTCACACACATACACACACAAACACACACACACACACACACACACACACACACACACACACACACACACACACACACACACACACACACACACACACACACACACACACACACACAACCATCCTCACAGCCCACATCAGAGGCCCATTCAGAACCGCCATAGAAGGCACCCAGATTCGCACCATGCCCAACAGCTTTCTTCCCCCGAGCCCCAACCCAGTCCCGGGGGTGGTTCTCCTGGGCGACGCCTTCAACATGCGCCACCCACTCACCGGTGGGGGCATGAGTGTGGCCCTGAACGACGTGGTCATATGGAGGGGGATGCTGCAGGGGATCGGGGACGTGGGGGACCACCAGGCTGTACTCAGGTGCCTCAGGAGGTTCCAGTGGGAGAGGAAAGGGTCGCATGCCTTTGTGGTGAACGTGCTGGCCCAAGCCCTCTACCAACTGTTCTCTGCTTCAGATGGTAAGCCACGTGTAGTTGGGAGTGTATGTGTGTGTGTGTATGTGTGTATGTGTGTGTATGCGTGTATGTGTATGTGTGTGTATGTGTGTGTATGTGTGTATGTGTGTGTATGCGTGTATGTGTGTGTATGTGTGTGTATGTGTGTGTGTATGTGTGTGTGTATGTGTGTATGTGTGTGTATGCGTGTGTATGTGTGTGTGTGAATGCGTGTATGTGTGTGTATGTGTGTATGTGTGTGAATGTGTGTGAATGTGTGTGTGTGATTTAAGTGAGTGCTGTGTGGATGTCCGCATGAGCTTGTCTGGGTGTTTTTACTTGTGTTGTATGTAGGAATGTGTTTATGTTTATGTGTGTGCATGTGTTTTATTGTGGTTGTGTACATTTGTGTCCCATCTCTTGCCTTAAGAAACCCTACTCCATTGTGTGTTCCATGTTCCTTTACAGAGTACTTGTTTGAGCTTCGCTCAGCCTGCTATCGGTACTTCCAGCGTGGTGGCAAGGCTGTTTCTGGCCCAGTGGGACTTCTATCCGTGTAAGTCACCTACACATATTGTTGCACTGTCCCCAGACCCACACCTATTGCTAGGCTGTCCCCAGACCCACACCTATTGCTAGGCTGTCCCCAGACCCACACCTATTGCTAGGCTGTCCCCAGACCCACACCTATTGCTAGGCTGTCCCCAGACCCACACCTATTGCTAGGCTGTCCCCAGACCCACACCTATTACTAGGCTGTCCCCAGACCCACACCTATTGCTAGGCTGTCCCTGGGCCCACATATATATCATTGTTAAATGTAGGTGTACAGGTTTGCCTTCTCTGAATGAAGTTTTCTCTTGGTGGTAGACACATGGTGTACCCCAACACGTGTACTTCCTGCATCCTGCATGCACACACATCGTCCAACACATTGTCTAGCCACACCAGTAAACATATATAGCTTGGCACTTCAGTTATTAATAGCATTCCCAACGCCTAATTATTAAAATTTCAGCTCACTCAGTGTGTGATGTCTCAGTGCTCGTAATATTATGGGATGCACTAACCTTTAGAGGTGCCCACTCAATTGAAGTACAGTAAAAATGCACTTCTGACAGTGTGTTGTTTCCATCACTAGTAGTAAACAAACCCATGCAGACACAAACAAGACTTGCTGACAGGCTTTAATCAGAAAGCACACTGCTGCCCCCCATGTCTGGCCTCTGACCAGCAGGTAAAACACACCCTCCCTCCCCCCACCATGCACCACCCCTGCATCCTAAGTGGGTCTCTGTCTCATAGCTGCCTTTGTAGTAAGTATAGTGTCCAGGGATATTGGAAGGAAATCGGAGAGCAAGTGAATGGTGCTGGGGACTGGAGGGAGGGAGGGAGGGAGGGAGGGAGGGAGGGAGGGAGGGAGGGAGGGAGGGAGGGAGGGAGGGAGGGAGGGAGGGAGGGAGGGAGGGAGGGTGATTAAAGGATATTTGAATTTGAGAGCAGTTGAGGTATTGCAAGGAGATCTGGTGATATCTGAGTAATAATATCTTCCAGGCCGTGTTTGTTGTCATGCAACAAGAACTATAATAGCATGGCAACAAAGTCTTCATATTGAGAGGTAAAAAGTGTTTGTGATGATGATGATGGTGGATGTACATGTAGAGCATCCAGTGGGTCATGCCCCTCCCCTTCCTCTCAATCCTGAATGCACATTATGGCCAAGCTTAAGACTCCACCCACATGACACTACATGTATGTGCTCTTTCTGTGTCTGCAGGGTGACTCCACGTCCATACATACTGGTGGGACACTTTTATGCAGTGGCCATCTTTGGGATGTACCACATTATGAGATCGGCGTTTCCATGGCAACTTCACAAGGGAGCTTTCAGAGCACTAATGGTTATCTGGAAGGCGTGTACCGTCATGCTTCCATTGATTGGGTCAGAACTCAAGAACACGTTCCAATTTTAGCTACGTGCATCGCCTTTTTATTTGTTTTGTCATTATAGAGTATGAATCAAATTTTATTGTTTAATGTTTGTTGCTATGTAACGGTATCTGTAGTCAATTGTTATTCGAGAGGTTACGTGGCCGATTGAAGGGCCAGGCAGTAAAAATGGATTCGAGTTTTCAAATTGCTAGGACCCTGTCGTCATCTAGTTCGACAGGTGGACTCGCCGCAGATATACAGCCCCTCCCACCTACCAACGGCAAGCTACCGAGCAAGCTCACGCTCAACTCCAGCTCATGCAGCAAGGAAGCTCAACCTCCAGCGGCCTTTTTACAAGAAGCCAGCTCGGATCTGGACCAGGCCATGAAACACCTCCTAGTGGAGGTCAGAATTAATTGACTATGAGGCATTGCCTGAAATGAACATAAGGGAATCAAAATTACATCGACACATTGCGAGTAACCAGGTCTAAAAGCCAAAGCCTTAGATTTAATAAGCTGCGCCCTTACAAAATCTAGATAAACCACCGTATTATTCCCACACTGTTGTTTCAATACAACTATATTACCAGCAGATCTACTCGTTTTAAAAGGATGCCGTTACAAATTTATTTTTTTTCTTTCCTCCGATTTAAATCCATCCATAGACACAAAGTGCAGAAAAACAAGTACAGAAAAGCATGGAGCTCTTATGGCAAAGAAGTGAGTGTTATATGAGTACATAGAAATACTATGAGTGCTTGTGTGGTTGAGGATTCAAGCAGCCCTTATGTACTTCTAGTAAGAACTTTAGCAATGTTGATGACCAAGGCTCACTTTGTGTCTCCATAGTGATGGAGATGCTGGAACAGCGGACCAATGAGATAAGAGGCCAGCTGACTGCCCTCCAAGAGGAGCTGGACACCACCAAAGACAAGCTGTCCAGGACGTCCCAACAGGAGGCAGCCCTGGTGCAGCAGAATGCCAAGATGAGCATGGAGGCCGTGACAGAGGAGAAGAGGAGGAAGAACTTGGAGGCCAGTCTGGCTGAGGTGAGGGCCCAGCTCGTGGCCAGGGAGGGGGAGCTTGGCGGGGCCCAGAGGGAGCTGAAGGGACTGCAGGAGACCAGCAGGAAGGAAGTGGAAGGTCTGCAGGCAGACGTGAAGGAAAAGAGCAAAGTCCTCAAGGAGTACCAGGATAAGGTGAGCAACAAGACTTGGGCCCACAACCTGTGATGAAGAGTCCCCCCCCCCCCCCACCCCACCCCACCCTCGTGTGCCACATAAGATATCGAAGCTGACAGACAAGATGAAAGAGCTGACAAAGTGTCTGTCGGCGGAGAAAGAAACGTCAGAGAAGTCACACAAGACAGCTTCAGAGCAAGTTTCCCAGCAGACCTCGGAGAACCGGAAGATGGCTTTAGAGATATCAAAATTAAAGGTTAGCAACAACACAAAGGTTCATGCGTGTACATGTACTTGATAATGCCAGCACAGCAGTACTGTTAGGTAGGAATACCACAGGGGTTCAATAATGACACATCTCTGTTTTCACCTTGCCAGTCACAACTAGGTACTAGTGTGAGTGCCCTCACTGCCTCCAAAGAAGAGGTGAGACGACTGGAGACAGAGCTGGCTAAAATGAAGCAGAACTCTGAGGCTGCCATAGTGACTCTTCAGGGACAGTACAGTGTGACTGTGAAGACACTGGAGAGGAGGGTAGGTGGAGGTAGTGAGGAGGGAAGGTGGAGGAGGTGGGTAGTGAGGAGGGAAGGTGGTGGGTGGGGAGGTGGTGGGTAGTGAGGAGGGTAGGAGGGGGAGGTGGTTGTAGGCAATCATGTGGATAGTGTTATTGGTGCATGATGGTAAGCCATGGCCATTCTCCTACAGATATCAGAGCTAGAAAAAGAACTAGCTACATTGAGGTCCAACCACCAGAGTGAGATAGGTACAGTGCAGGACTAAGGGGCATTGTATGAGAGGTGTGGTTATGGGGTATGAGTAGTGTGGTTATGGATGTGGTTAGGGTGTAGTTATGGGGTATGGGAGGTGTGGTTATGGGGGTGTTCTTATGCTTTTGCAGCACAACTGGTCAAGGAGCTAAATGAGATGAAGACATTCATGGCACAGCAAGGAAACAATGACGATGGGCTAGATGCCAGGATCAGATTTCTACAACACCAGGTGTGTGTGACCTTTGCACATGGCATCCCTGGACATGGGCAATGACATCATGTTTGTCCCCACACCCACACACCCACCATCCTGTAGAATCGAGAAGAAAAGAAAAGGTTGGAGATTGGGAAGAAACCACAGAAGTTCTAGCAGTCTTCATTGGTCAATATGTTTCAGAACTCATATACTGTACAGTGTAGCAAGTACAAACCACAAACATTACATAATCATTCACTTGCAAAAAGAGACAGATATGACCACAAACACACAAACACACAAACATTGACCCAAACACACTGACCACCTCATCAGAACTCTAACCTTTTCACCGTCTCTTTCAGAGGTTCCCTCTTCACCACCATATCCATCTGCTGCAGCTGGTGTTGGGAGTCCTTCCTGGACTTGGGCAGGGGAAGCTGGGGACCAGGAGTGGGAGGCGGCCGACTCCTGAAGTAGAGGGACTGCAGCGCCTGTGTTGCGGTGCACCTCTTGGAGGGGTCGAGGGCCATGGTCCAGTGCAGAAGGTCCAAGATGTCATCGCTGGCGGCGGTAAATATCTCCTTCAAGGGTATGCCGGGACACTCCTTGAAGGCCACGTAGTCGGGGAGGGTGAAGGCGCCAGGCCACGTCTCCCTCGTGGGGCTGCCGCAAACTTCGAATATCTTTGACAGCTGGCCGAGGTCAGTGTCCCCCTGGAGGAAGGGGACACGTAGGAGGAGCTCCGCCATAATGCACCCGACGGCCCAGATGTCCACGCCGGTCCCATAGAGGCGCGCCCCAAACAGGAGCTCCGGAGACCGGTACCACCTGGTGACGACCTGGTGGGTCAGCGCGCGGTTCGGGCTCCCAAAGGCTTTCGCCAGGCCAAAGTCGGTGACCTTGAGGATCCCTTTGCTATTGAGCAGCAGGTTGTTGGGCTTGAGGTCGCGGTGGAGTATCCAGTGTGAGTGTAGGTACTCCAGGCCTTGGAGGGTCATGAGGATATAGGCCTTGCTGTGGGCAGGGGTGAGGAGGATGGAGGAGTCTTGAATTATCACCTCAAGATCCGTGTCCATGTAGTCGAATATGAGGCTGATGTTGGATTTGTGACCGTGGACGTCTAGCAGGCCGATGACGTTAGGATGGTGCAGCTCCTGTAGAAGCTTAATTTCCCTGAGCGCGGTTCTGTTGATGCCGTCCATTGCGTCAGCCTTCTGTCCTATCTTGATCTTCTTCACGGCCACGATGACATTTCCGTTCTCCGTGTCTTCTGCTTTAAAGACGGTGGCATACTGGCCTTCTCCCAGGAACTCTGTCTTGTGGTAGCGTTTCGACATTACGTGTTTTCTATGTAAAGCACACTTTCACGTACGCTCGGCTGACATAGCTCAGCCCCAGACTCAACACTGTTAAAAGGTGCGACAAGTTAGCCATGACGTAATGTATACAATACACACGGTATAAAAAACATGCAATTTTGCAGCACTACGTATCAAGGATTCTACATGGAATTTAAAGACTACCTGCTCATTGGAAGTAGCGGACTGGGAAAAAGTACGACTGGTAACAAAATGTTGGGTTTGAATCTTCTAAGCTTTCTGACCCTCAACCAGATGAGCTTTTTTAAAACGTCCGATCAATCCGCTGGTTCGAGTTCATACAGCTGTACCAAGATGTATCAGGTACTGTCCAATGAAAGCACGAGAATTCGCATAACTGACGTTGACTTAGTTGGCAACATCAAGCAGAACTTATCGTTACTTTACGAACTCGTAAATTTTCACTTGGAAAGTGACATTTCTTACCGTGGCGTTTTGTACTTCCTACCTCGGAACCTGTGCAGTGCATCATGTGCAGAGGAGCTTGGCCTGCTGAATCACTTCTACGGAAAGGATATTTTCAAATTCATGACGGTGATCGCCACCTCTTCGTCAGAGCAACCCTTTGATTTGGCTGCAATAAAAGACGCGTTTCAACGGGCCTTTTTGACAGTGAACGTTGATGATTCGATGCGGTGCCCTCCGATAGAATACTTATCATCGACGCTGGAGCCCCATGAGATAATGCAAAAGATAAGGAGTGCAGAATTGGAGCAGGAGGGAGGACTGAAAGTGAACCGTAGCCACTGGAGGATAAAAGAGATGATAGCTATTGCGATGACAGAGGAAAACTGTGTGATCATTTAAAACGCACGTGCCGAATTATTTTCAGCCGGCTGTTTTTTATTTATTTACATGTAAATATTGTGGTTCTTGACTTCTCCCTCCAGCGGATCACCGCTATGCATGATAATTACCGGACGTACCGCGCCAATTAAATTGTCGGCACGCATGCATATTGGCAATTGCATCCACTGCTCAGGCTAGTAGGAGGACCGAGACACATAAGTAAAGACTTTGCCAGTCACTGCAGGCGCACGTATGTAACTATACTATACATCAAAGCATCGCTTTTAGTTTACAGCTCTCCGATCTGCCGCAACAATTATTGCCGCGTCAAATTATGTTTACGCATACAAAATGTTCGAATTTTGTGAGTCTTGGTGCCGTGTGTGGTCCGGGGGAAAGGGGGAGTGATCGTGCATGTGACTCCCATACATAGGCGGTCATCCTTTTGATTTTTCCGCATTGACATCTTTTTAAAATATACTCTAAAAATCGATTTGATTATAATATGATGAACTAAAATCAAGACAAATAACCACGCATAATTTATTCATAGATGTATTAAAAAGATGACGATAGGTACTATAATCTGCAATTACCTTTTTAATAACTCATGACGTCTGCTGACGAAACTTTTTTTTTTTTTTTTTTTTGATTAATTATATTAAAAATAAAAACATGAAATACATACAATTAGATGAAAAGTAATTAAAAAGAGAAAAAAATTGTACATCCAGGGAATACAGTCCGGGGGAGGAGGCGGACTCGACAGAATTGAGGCGGTTTGATTTTGATTAAAAGTATGTACCTCATCTATACCACCCCACTTATACCCCCCATTGATACCCCATCGAAAATTTTCATTAATTCGGATCAGGGATTATTTTCGCTTGGGTTAATTTCACTGGGCAACAACAACAAAAAACCGGAGATGAATGGCGCCGAAGGCGCGCGCGCAAGACGACCGAAGGGAGTGGCCCCCTACTCCCCCCTTAAGGAGCAAAGCTCCGCCTACGCAGGCAAGCTTGGGCATGCATCACGGTCAAAGTCAATAAAAACAAAATGCTCAGCTTAAACACAATGCATTGCATGGTTACATTCAGCGCCGGGTTAACCGGGGCGCAGATGGCGCAAAAGTGCCAGGCCCACCGTACCGATATATTAATCCACATATGTACACGCCCACAATGGATGAATTTAATTAGTTAGCGTGCTCATGCGCGTGTGTTAAAGGCCCAGCGGAACACCCATATAAAAATGGACCGTATGTACGGTGCGCATTTTATTGACAGCTTCCACTACAGTTGCTGAGTTGCACCAGCTGCGGAACGGAGCTTTTCAGAATTGAAGCTTATAAAGACTTTTCTGCATCCATCAATTACGGAAGATACTTAAGATATTCTTGAAGACTTAGCTTTGATTTGATTGAACATGAAACTGCAGCATTCTTAGACTGGTTAGGTACTGTGACAGATCGCGTAATTGGGTCCGAAAATCGATGATCTAAAACTACGTCGAAAATTGGACCCGTATTTCGTAACATTGAAAAAGTGTATCGCGAAGAGAAGAAAGTTGCTCAATCACCTGCGAGGTTAGTCCGACTGCATGGCTAGATTTAGTGACCCGATTAGTTGTAGAATGAGACACTATCGTCTAATTTCGAGCTGGTTCTTGTTCTTTTTTTATTTGACACATTGAATTCGTAGCATTTTTTTGGGAACGAATCTTGACTCCGATTGTTAACCAACTATCACATGGTATGTTTTTTTAATTTAAGTTAGGCACTGAATCATTATGCTACAAAGTATGAGGCCATTTGCACGATGCCCAAAGGGTGCTTTAACTACCCAGGCGTTTTATGTTGGCATGCATGAAAAAAGAGCACAAATCCTTGTACTAATGTATCTTTGTGTTTGAACTAAGTTGGATAACCTGGATTCTCTGTCTAAAATGCATGAGCTCATTCAAATTCGGTTCAATAACGTTCTTTCTGACTACCCTATTTAGTGCACACCCCAATCTTCAATTAACTACGTTGTAAATAAAATTTCGTTCAAGAGTGAACTAATCACTATATTTCTATTGCTCTAACATTGCAATACAATGATGCCCACGCACTGTTCTTTCCAAGCCAAGTATTCATGTTTAATTACTTCATATCACACACGTACATGTATGCACGCAATCATTGCTTTTCGCTATTTAGAATGAAGACAGTTGCTGATCTCACAGTAGTTTGCGGCCATTCAAATCGTGGACAGTAGCCTCGTTCCCCGAAATATTGAAATGATCACGTAATGACCTAGCAACGAGCCTTGACAAATACGGTTTGAACGCACGTTTAGACCGGGTTAACAGCGCCCGGACCGACTTGCAGGGGGGCGGGGCGGGGCTGGGGGCGGGCGCTACGTGGCGCGCACGGCAGCGGGTCAGGTCTACATATATACAGGTTGCTAGGCAGGCATCACCTTAGGTTGGCGGACAAACGTGTGGAGGGCTGCAGCAGGGTGCCAGGAGGATAGATATGGACGACAATGTAGAAAGTTTAAAGAGGCTCATTAGAGATGCGGTGAGGGAGATAATGGACGAAAGGGCCAACAGTGCGGTGGGGTCACTGGTACCGGAGTCGTCGAGCAGAGGTGAGTGTTAATGTCCAGGGCGTTTATATATATATTTACATGCATGTGCGCGAGTGGCGGCAGGCGCACTTGTAGTGTCGGAGGGACGGGGCTGGGAGCATGTTTGCGTGCGTTGTTATTGCAATGGTGCACGAATACTCGGTGGCTATCATGCTGGTGGGCCGTTTATGAGGCTATATATCTTTAGGAGTTGGCGAACATGGAGGCGGAACTCTTGGTGTCATGCCAGAGATGCGGGCTGTCGAGAGTTTGGGTCTTCCCATTGTCGGCAGCGAGCCTGCTGCATTTGAGGGCGATGTGGTGCTTGAGTCGAGTCGTGGTGGGGGCGAGCAGTCGGGTCATAGTGACCAGTCGGGTCGTAGTGACCATGCAGTCGGGTCGTAGTGACCAGCTGCAGTCGGGTCGTAGTGACCAGTCGGGTCGTGGTGACCAGTCGGGTCGTAGTGACCAGGCGAGGCGGTTGGCGGCGGACATAGATGTGCCGGAAGATTCGCCGTTCGTAGTAAGCGAGGGTCTTCCGCCGGTCCCAGGGAAATTAGTGAAGAAGATACTAAAGGGGGACTTTGTTGACATGGCAGAGTTGCTGCGCGACAACCTGGAGGCAGACCGGCGGGTGCAAGGGCGTGAAGCGAAGAACGCTGATGGCAGTACCTCTAGACTCGCGAGCAGGAGGGAGGTGCCCGACTTGCTAAGCTGGGTGCAATGTTTCGGAGTTTATGTGTGTGTTGTGGCGAGTCGGCATCCAGGTCGGATACGCCAGCTGTTGGCATATCAAACGCTTATCGTACGGGAAGCTCGGCGTCTTGGTGGGAAGGGTTGGCAGGCGTACGACTCATTATTTAGGCAGCAGGCAGCAGTGTCCTCGATGGACTGGTCGAAACTAAACAGCACCCTATACGCGATGACGTTCTTGGCTCAGCAGGGGGTGCAGAAGGTGCGGTCGTGCCTGTTGTGTCTGGAGTCCGACCATGCATGGCGAGGACGAGTGTTCTTTGGCGCCGGGACAACGGGGGTCGGCGGGTTCCAGCGGTAAACGGGATGGGCAGCAACATGGCCCTCAAAAGGACCGTTCTCGTCTAGCTTGTTATTCTTGGAACGAAGGGCGGTGTCAGTACCCGTATTGTCGGTTTCGACATGTTTGTGTGCGTTGCCAAGGCGACCATAGGATCACCGAGTGTCGGCAGCAGCTGTCGCAGGTACCTGCGCGTGGTAGTGGCGCTATGAGACCGGCAAACTGACAGAGGGAAGGAAAAGAAAAGAAAAGAAGGGAAACCCTATAGATTGTATGCATTTGTATGCATGGTGTTCTATGAGACTATACATGTATACATGTATACATGCTTGTATATACACGCGTGTGTTATTCGTTGTTTGTGATGTGTTATCGTTATAGCTGGCACTATATGTATTTTATGCAGTTGCTGTTCAAGTGTCAATTTAACAGAGCTGGTAGTATTCGCACTATACTAATGTGTGGTATTCAATTTCTGGTTCAAGGTGGCCAGGCGTGTCAGGCGAAGGAGCAGGACGTGTCTACTAGGTATGTGTACACCAGCTCGCTGGTGGAGATGAGCAACTGCAGAGCGCCCCTGAATGAGGCGGGACGCCTTCCAAGGTCGGCGTGTATAGTCGTTACGCCGTTACGTCGGGAAGAGTGGGAAAAGGAGTTGTCGCGGTTCCCGGATAGGGAGTTTGTTAAGTTTTTGCTAGATGGCATGGCGTATGGCTTCAGGATTGGTTACAAACGAGAGGTGGCTCCTTTGTTGTCGGCGGAAGCGAATCCAGCAGTCGTGGAGGACTACTTGGCGAAGGAGGTGATGCTGGGTAGAGTGGTGGCCGTGTCCGCCGAGGCGAAGGTTCACGTTAGCAGGTTCGGAGTGATTCCTAAGGGTAGCCAACCTGGGAAATGGCGCCTCATTGTCGATTTGTCGGATCCGGATGGGAGGAGCGTCAATGATGGGATTTCAGGCGAGGGGTGCTCGCTATCATATGTGTCGGTCGACGATGCGGCAAGGATGGTGCTGCGACGCGGGCCGGGGGCGTTGCTAGCGAAATTGGACATTGAGAGTGCGTATAGAATCATTCCGGTTCATCCTGACGATCGTCCATTGCTTGGGATGAGGTGGAAGGGGGTTACGTATGTGGATACGAATCTACCGTTCGGCCTTCGGTCGGCACCTAAAATTTTTACGGCGTTGGCGGATGCTCTGTCATGGGTGTTCGTCAATCGTGGCGACATCAGGGAGACAATACACTATCTGGATGACTAGGCCTACTTGTTTGTGGGGGACCCTGCATCGGAGGAGTGTGCGCAGGCTCTCCAGACACGGCTGTTTCGAGCTGGACAATTAGTTTGATAATTAGAGCGTTACGGTATATGATTTACAAATGATGGCGGATAGCCTCATTATCGTTATGCAATGTTTAACAGCATGGCTTGCTTGAAGCTTACACCTGGTGCTATTATACGCTGATGCATTAGTACCAGCAATCATTTCTCTATAACACACACATGTGAACTATTAATACTACGCTTTCCAATAATACACTGGCCTCGTTTTCATAAGCATACGCCGTTACGTCATCTCGAGCATGTGTTAAAAAAGCGCGAGTTGCATCGAGCCGCCAATTTTCCCATTGGTAAATTCGACATAGAGGCAATGTTAACACTTCAGGTGAAAGGTGTATGTCATTAACTAAGTGCGGCCGGCACTTTTCGGCCTAAACAGTCTGCTTGTTTTCTATGAATAATGATGCGGAGTTGTATAGGTTGAATGGATTCCCACCACCACCAAGGTCAGTTGCACTGCAGAGGGTGCATGACTGAAGGGGAAACTAAAAAGACACCACATAACAGTGTGAGGCATATACTCAGGCCTTGCAGAAGGTGTTTGGTATGGCATTTTGAACTGAGGAGGATGCAATGGTGTACCCACAAAGCTTTTGTAGCTCCTGCAAGGATTCCCTTTAAAAGGCAGCTGTACCATGTGTGACTGCATTTCAGTGGCAAACACATAGGAGTTAATCTTGCATGGTGAGATGTTTGCACCCGGACCCAATATGATGGCATTCAAATCAAAATGTATTTAAATTCATACATATATAAGGTATGAACACTTCATATCCACTCAGCAAGTGGGAAGGCCATCCAATATCATTCACATAGCTAAAGATGGTGGTGCTAGTACACTGACATCATTTACCCCCTACCCGCTGTTTTGAATTTGTCAGATCTCTGTGCCTGAACGTTCTCAACCTGCCCCTGCACAGTGTGTCAGCAGAGGTACAGTGTCCCTGTTGTTATGACACAGCACAGCTGCATCATGACCCTGCTTCCACCTTGGGATTGAACATCTCGGGCAATATATTCATCCATTTTGCAGCCTGTTCCAGGGACATCTAGGAAAACCATCTCCTACTGAGGAGAGGAGATGGTAGATGTTCTGAGACGCATGTCATCAACAAGTCCTTAGAACCTGTCCAACACAAGGAAGAGCACGTGCACATGATTATCACTGACAGGATGACATCACATACAGAGAAGTCATAAGACATTCACACACACACACACACACACACACACACACACACACACACACACACACACACACGTTATTTCCCAAAGCCACTATCCCAGTATTAATGCATTTTCTTGACGACCACAATGTTGCTTGGGTACATAAGTGGTATGTTGGATTTGGTCTCCTTGGAAAACAAGGAGCAAATCCATATACATGTCAAATTCAATGCACTGGCAGCCAAGGACATATGCATCAATACAGGAAAAGTTGCAGTATTACCAGTGTGTAATGTAGAAATATCACAAAATATCGCAGCAATACCAGTAGTAACAAAAAGACGCACCTATGCTATACATGGTATGAAAAATCACTTTTAATATGTGTCAAATCACCTATGTTTGATGACTTGTAGCGCTGTCATTTCTGCAGGCCGCACTTAGTTGTTTGGCTTTCAAGGTAGCCTCCGCTCTCCACCATTTATCCACGTCTTGTTTTCATCCAGGAAAATTGGCGGTAGTCTAGTGTTCCGATCTTTGTGAAGGATATCTAATCGCGGTACTCTCGTGGCGAGCGCTATAGCTAACAGACGGTACAGAGTTGTGCCTTGCAATTCACACGAAGGATAGAAAAATGGTATGTGTACGCTAAAATGGCTTTTAAATGGCGGGACTACAAGTGCAGTCCTTATATAGCTCGAAGATACAAAGTCCTTGTTGAGGTCATGTTTGATGATGTAATCGTTTCAATATTTCAGGGCGTAGGTCTTATTGTCCAACGTTGAATGGGCCTGAAACAGCCGTGCAGAGGGCGTTGGCGTTGTGCGAGCAGTTGGGGGTACCAATTGCGAGAGAGAAGGTGTGCCAGCCATCGACATCGCTGACCTTCTTAGGTATTGAGGTAGACACCCTAGCGATGGAACTTAGACTGCCTCAGGAGAAGTTGGAGCGGTTGAAGGAGGCTATTAAGGCGTGGCAGGCTCGGAAGTCATGCACAAAGAGGGAGCTCCAGTCGCTAGTTGGCCAGTTACAGCATGCTTGTCGCGTGGTCAGGTCAGGGCGTACATTCCTGCGCAGAATGATAAATCTGCTGTCTGTGGCGGGCGAACTGCATCACCATATTCGCCTCAATAAATCATTCCGGGCCGATTTGGGCTGGTGGGCAAAGTTCCTCGAAGAGTGGAATGGCATTTCGATATTGAATAGTGTCTCTCAGCCGTGTCCTGACTTCGAGGTCGCGTCGGGTGTGTGGGGTTGTGGCGCGTATTCCTCGTGTGGGGAATGGTTCACATGCCAATGGCCGGCTAGTTGGACCAGGGTGAATATCACGGCAAAGGAATTATTTCCGATAGTGGTGGCGTTGGCAATTTGGGGTAGGCTTTGGCGAGGTAAGGTGGTGCGGTGTCGGTGCGACAATGCAGCGGTGGTAGCCATAGTACAATCCGGTGTCATAGGGTATACGGTCCGGCCCAATTTTCGGTCCGGCGGACCGTATTCCCTAAGGGAATACGGTCCCCCCCGGACCCAACTCCCTAGGGAATACGGTCCCCCGGACCGAGTTCCCTGGTAGTACAAAACCAATTAACCGGACTCAATTCCCTAGGGAATTGAGTCCCCCCCCCCCCGGACCGTATTCCCTGGTTTTAAACACATGCATGTATATGTATATTCCACCCCTTGCATTCACGTAAGGGCTGGCACATTTGGTTCGAAAAGCAAGAGCCAACGATCGCAGGTCGCCAACTATATAAGCAGCTTCGATCCTGTAACAATGAACTGTTTTCTTCGATTGGTCTGGGATGCTTATTCTAAAACTAATTTGTTATACAAATGTATATTTACATGTATATTTGTATTAAGTTGTTACTATTTATATATGTTCCCATTATGATTTGGATCTAAAATGATCGCATACAGGTCGTCAACTATGCATGTCTGTAACAATTAACACTGTTTAATATTATCAAATTGTGTGAACACCAAGTGCAGACTAAGTAGAATAAATTTAATAAAAGATGAAAAGAAATAAAAAATATACACATATTTCATAATAATCAACTGAACATAAGAGAGATGAGGGTACTGGATAAATCTCAATTTCGTACCTGTAAAAAAGAAAACAAAACTAGTACACTTCAGCCATTATTGTTTAGAGAATGATGCA
Organism: Spongilla lacustris; assembly: GCA_949361645.1. Lineage (NCBI taxonomy): Eukaryota > Metazoa > Porifera > Demospongiae > Spongillida > Spongillidae > Spongilla > Spongilla lacustris. The sequence goes on along the minus strand of OX442431.1, from coordinate 5,456,128 downwards.
TAAGTGTTTTTCAATCATGTGCATAATAAAAAGTGAATTTCACAGACAAATAACGCTGCTCGTGTGCCCAGATATTTTCTGCAGAGGGGGAGGTAGAAAAAGAAGAGGGATGAGAAGAGAAGTGAGAAGAGGTAAAGGGACACATATAGCTTTGAGCCACATGTGGGCCCTCAGCATTGGTCCTTAATTAGTAGTTAACTCGACCTGGCACACTCTTTAAATGTGACTGAATGCTTCCTCTATACACCTGTGTCTGGAGAAAAAGAGAGAGGAATGAATGGGGGATAATAGTCAAGAGACATGCTGATATTGAGTGTAATCAATTTCGTACCTAATTAAATCAGCCAAAATGTGAATTTCACAGATAAATAAACTTGGCGGCATCAATTAATATTGCTTGTGTCTCTGGTGTCTTTTTAGTCTTGGGTGTCACTGTGTATTAGACACATGGCATTATCAAGATAGCTACTTGTTGCTGTATATGCATGATTAAAGCCATGCTTAAGGATTACAATAAAACTGAATAACTAACTGTTTTAGTGGTGTTGTATGGGTTGGATGTCTTTGTATAGGTTTGATCGAAAATTTACATATCTTGTAGGGACAGCATCTCTTTGTAATATCCTCACATGTCTTTAAGTCGTCTGGCTTATCTTTGTGTGCATGTAAAAAGACGTGCCTAGATATATGTCATCTGAGGGTAAGTGCAAACAAACATGACACACTGACCTTAAATAGATTGATTCCCTCCAGTGGAAACACACAGACGACAATCCTTGTCTTACAGGTGCATATACATACAGGTGTATGTCATCTGAGGGTGCGTGCAAACACACTGACCTTAAAATTTCCTACCTATGAGAACACATGATCTCCAATCACCTTGGAGAGGTGTGCATCAAAACCCTATAAGAATGCAATACATATACATCATCTGAGAGTAAGTGTAAACATGCACACATGACACATTGACCTTAAATTAACACACTGATTCTCTCCAATAGAAACACATTATCACAGTCTTCCTCCGAGAGTCGTGCATCAATAAGAATGCACCTTTGAAACACACTGAAAGAACAGTTTTCCAACCTCCCCCTATTACTAGTACCCATATTAGAGCCGAGTAGAGACTGCTAGAAGACACAGCAATGGGGAGTTATCGCCAAGTCTAAGTGACCAACACACTCGTATTCACCGTAGTCTGTTCATTGATTGTAAAGTTAGGAAGGAGCGTTAATATAGGAATGGACCAAACTGACTAGATCTCTACCGGTAGTAAAGAACTAGAATTCACTGCAAAAAGCAATATATTCTTACCTCATATGGAGAAATGGCCCATACATAGGCGGTCATCTTGCTTTTTATTTCAAATTGAATTTTAAACACGTGTATAATTTACAATAAATCGGACTAATTGTCAATCTGTACTTTATAAGATTATCCCATGAACCATTCGTAAACTAAAATCAAGACAAGAAATTAATTTCTACCGCACATTATTATTCATACACGAAGTAGCTTTGCGTCATCTTTATAATTATGTCGGGCTGTAACTAGTATAACTATCGTTAACTCAAAGAATTATTATTGTAACTTATACACAAACCTATCGGCTTGCGTCACTGGAGATGTGGAGCGCATCAATTAGGCATGCAGGGCGGCCCTTCATGATTTCGTATTCCGAGACGCAGGTGTTTTGGTGAGTATACTATGTGAATTTAGTAGGGTAGCGTAGGGTCTGTTCGGTAGTGGATGTGCAGAACATGTTCAGGCATATCTTCGATGCAGTAAAGGAGGAGATATGGCCTTCTCCCTGTACTGTTGGCCATCTCTTATACTGGTGGCCTATTGGCTTTCTGCCTATGCGGTTGGCCTTCTCCCTATACTACCCCCATAATGGTGGGTTTCTTATACTGCAGTAGCCTTTTTCCTATACTTCTCCCTTGTTTGTTGGCCACTGTTGGCTTTCTCCCAATGCTGTTGGCCTTCTCCCTATACTGTTGGCCTTCTCCCTATACTATTGGCCTTCTCCCTATACTGTTGGCCTTCTCCCTATACTGTTGGCCTTCTCCCTATACTGTTGGCCTTCTCCCTATGCTGTTGGCCTTCTCCCTATCTGTTGGCCTTCTCCCTATACTGTGGGCCTTCTCCCTATACTGTTGGCCTTCTCCCTATATTGTTGGCCTTCTCCCTATACTGTTGGCCTTCTCCCTATACTGTTGGCTTTCACCATGTACATGTACATGTACTATTTACTTTCTCCCTACATGTATACTGTTGGCCTTCTCCCTATTCTGTTTACATTCTCCCTATACTGTTGGCCTTCTCCTTATCGAGAGTTACGGCAGTAACTCTCATATAGGATTTGTGCCGTATCATGAATATCATTATAAAAACGCGTCCCGCGTATAACTCTCGAACCGAGAAACGGATAGTGTAGCTCTTTATTGCTATCGATCCACAATGGAAAGACGATCATTTTCATGTCTTGTTCAAGTCGCCAGACCGTTTACTTTAAGAGAACAAAAAAGGTCGTAGTTCTCGTTCCCAACTAATATACGAAATTTGCAGCTGTTCTCACGCGCCAAGATTACGTAATCCAACGTAATTAGAGAGTTAGCTGCCGTTTCCATGACTATGTTTTACGTATAATTAAAATTGTGTATTGTTATATATGATTGGAACAGGTGGAAGTTTCATTTGTGTTTTTAGTTTTGCTCACCACTTTTAGCTAGCGAAGTTGTTTTTGTCAAAATGCCTTCACGGCTTCAAAAGAGGAAAGCTAAGCGACGAGAGGAATACCTCCTAAATCAAGAGTATGAGTTAGAGTCCTCCCGAGTTCGGTACGATGCTGATGCTGAACAAAGGCGGGAGTCTGCTCGTGAAATGTACAGAGCAAATCTGGAGTCAAACCGAGCTTCTAAGAGGCGGCGACATGAACAGAATTCTGACGAGATTCGAGCTTCTAAGAGGCGGCGACATGAACAGAATTCTAACAAGATTCTAGCTTCTAAGAGGCGGCGACATAAACAGAATTCTGACAAGATTCGAGCTTCTAAGAGGCGGCGACATAAACAGAATTCTGACAAGATTCGAGCTTCTAAGAGGCGGCGACATAAACAGAATTCTGACAAGATTCGAGCTTCTAAGAGGCGGCAACATAAACTGAATTCTGACAAGATTCGAGCTTCTAAGAGGCGGCGACATAAACTGAATTCTGACAAGATTCGAGCTTCTAAGAGGCTAAAGATTCAGGCAAATCGAGAAACCAATCGGGCTTCACAAAGGAGTCTATATTGGAGAAACTCTTCTGCTGCGCGTTCAGCGAAAAGGGCGCAGCGTAAGCGTAAGCGTGAGGCGGAGACAGCACACTACAACGGAAATACAACTACCGCCAAAAGGTGAGTTGTGCATGGAATATTATGGTTTGGCGCGCTTCTTTTAGTCTAGAGCAGCTGGAAAAGTGCTTTATACGTTGCTAGGTGATATATGTACAGTTGGATTTTGTCATGTTGCGTAACGGGTGTTGCTATTATTGATATTAGTTGCACTATTTCTGTTACAGTTAAGTTTATTATGCTTTGCAATACAGTTCAAGCCACTTTTAATGTCACCCCTAGTATAGTACACGCGGTTGACATTATTATGTGGCTTCTACATGTATTATCAGTGTCAAAGTAAGTAAATTTCAGTATTGACTGCATGCTTCCATCTCCTTAATCATTTTAGCTACTGCCTGTATGAACCCAATGATAGTGTTCTAACGGAGTATAAGGGTGGTCTTGAAAAGGCTATTCTAAGTAATAGGACATTGTTAGATGAGTTAAATGATGCCTTTTGCCTGACCCATCCATGGTTAGCACAAAAGGTTACCACTAGATCTGCACATGCCTGGTTCAGCTTTTGGTTCTGTCGATCTAACCTTGGGTGATGAAGTAAGAGTACCTCGTGCAGAGGTACAAACATCATGGCCAAATCTCAGATACTACCAAACTGATGAATTGTGGCAGCACGAGAAATGTGCACAACTGGGCCTTCAATTCCATAGTGCTAATCATTTCCAGCATGGGGGCCCCAATGTTGTTTTAAATCGCCCTAACTTATCTACAGTATTGAGAACACGTGGAGATGGAAATTGTCTCTTTCGGTGTTTTTCTCAAATCATAACTGGGTCACCTGACCAGCATTACGAAGTGCGAATGTGCATCATTAGACACATGAGACACATATCACACCTTCTAATCACATCAGATGAATCTGATGTGGGCGATGATATTGAAATATACATTAGTGACAAGAAGATGGATCAGTTGGGTAGTTATGGAAGCAATAATGAAATGCTAACATTGTCACACTTATTGACATGTAATGTATACTCATTTGATCCTGTGTCTAAAAGTTGGTCTTACATGGCTAACCCAGGTCATATAGATGCAACCATTCCTGTAATCATTGAACGAAATTCAATGTACATTTACTGGAAAAATGGAAATCATTTTGATGTTGTAACATCTCAGTTGTAAGGGTAATTATTATTACCTCACATGATGTGTATCACATGGGTTACATGCTTACTGTGTACCATGTGCCAATCACGTGGTAGAAAGTGCATTATGTACAGCAGTGCCATTGTGACATGTATGACCGATGTATGTGTGCAAGCAGTGACTGCACATTGAGCTGTTGGTGCATTTCAGTGTGATTTGCTTGGCAAGGTCTGGTGCACACATTGACTCAGAGTGAGGTTGGTGCCTTTTGTATTAATCAGTCATTGCTTCAACACAGTCAATACACATGTGGTGCAGAGCTGTCACAGTACAGCCATCATTGCCCACACTATTCAAATGTGTGACATAAGTGCAATGCAATAGACTTGATAATAAACATTAGCGTCTAACTCAAATCTGGTGTTGTGTTGTGCATAAGCCTGCCTAGCAATATTGTCAGCTGATTGTCCAAGCAGATTCATTTGCCTAAAATAGGCGACAATGAGTGAGGTTGGGCCTCATGATACCCTCCACCTTGAGTGGATAATACATATATGTCTGAGAAGCAGGCATATATGGGGGACCTATCCTCATTGGCAATTGAATCAAATCTCAAAGAAGTTCACCCCAGGAGTGTATATGTATGGTGTTGTTTACTTCCTTATAGTCAGAAACAAACCACGAAACATGATGTTGCTAGGCAGTGACATGTTCAGTGTTGCTACAGCTGGACATGGGTATGCATAACATTTTGGTGGGTACTTCTGCACAGCTGGTACTGATCCTTTTCACTCTACCACTAATGGACCCTCACAGAAACAAGCCACTTCTGAGTTACATAAATGTCATACTGGTGCCTGGTAATATAAAAGGCAACCCAACGTAAAAACAAAAGAAAAAAAGGGAACAAAATATTATCTATAAGAAGGTTGGTGATATTCAATGGTGGTATATATGCATTAATGATTTTGGTTTGCTGTATATTCAAGCACTTATTCTTCACGAGCATAAGATAAAACTCTGTCCAACAAGTTCGTTGCATTGTGACGTAATTAACATGATGTAAGACATAAGTGACGTGAGATACATGTTTACAGTGTGTTCTACACATTTTGGCGGGTACTCCACAGCCGATTTGAATGAGTGATCCTACCGGACCTCTTCGGGACGTGAGATACACGTTTACAGTGTGTTCTACACATTTTGGCGGGTACTGCACAGCCGATTTGAATGAGTGATCCTACCGGACCTCTTCGGATTCTATAACTACAAATGTGATTGGAAAGATTTTGCAAGCAAATGCGCTATTTAAAATGAATAAATTTAGTGCCGTCTTAATTAAGCTTTGACAACAAAAAAACAGTGAAGCTGTATTGAGCTACATTAACGTGTGAGCTCGTATTAAGTGAGCTTATATTTCCATGTATAGATGGCTGCTAAGTATACTGAAGATTTTGACGAAGCTTCGATTCAACTTGTAAGTTGGGATACGCTAACAATATATTATACTATACTCTTTTCAGATTCAGGAAGCGGAAGCGGAAGCGGAAGCCCAAGGCTCTGCCGCTTTGCCTTTGGACGCCGAAATGGACGAAGAAAGTGTAAAATTTTAATGACAATATACTCATTTGCTTTACATACAATGTATCTTTATTATGATTTCCGAACAGGAGCCTGTGAAAAAGAAAAAGAAAACGACTGCAGAAGCTGATGAAGGAGGGAGTGGAGGAAGAGGGGGAAGAGGAGGGAGAGGTGGAAGAGGAGGGAGAGGAGGAAGAGAAGGAAGAGGAGGAAGAGAAGGAAGAGGAGGAGGTGGAGATCGCCCGTACATATTTAAAATAACTAATGCTTATTTTTATAATTAAACTTTGTTTTACTATTTCTGTATTACATATTTTAAAAATACGCTGTACTTCATCAGCGATCGAGACAAACGTTTCTGCATGACATTTTGCGATATCGGCCATCAAAAATGAAGGGAACAAGATATAAAAAACATTCTCTCTGAGAAAGTTGGTGGTATATAGGATTTGAAGGCAATGGTGGTGTAAAAAGGAAGGGAACAAGGGATCAACGATGATACGAAATTTTTTAAACAGTCCTATATTTAGCACTTTTGTAGTACGTACATATTTCGTTGCTAAATATAGGACTGTTTAAAAAATTTCGTATCATCGTTGATCCCTTGTTCCCTTCCTTTTTACACCACCATTGCCTTCAAATCCTATATACCACCAACTTTCTCAGAGAGAATGTTTTTTATATCTTGTACATGTACATGTACAGTATACTTTGGGCCTTGAACTCCCTATACTGTTGGCCTTCACTCTGCATGTACATGTATACTTTTGGCCATCTCCCTAGTTGGCCTTTTCCTTATACTGTTGGCCTTCTCCCTATACTGTTGGCCTTCTCCCTGTACTGTTGGCCTTCTCTCTATACTGTTGGCCTTCTCCCTATACTGTTGGCCTTCTCCCTATACTGTTGGCCTTCTCCCTATACTGTTGGCCTTCTCCCTATACTGTTGGCCTTCTCTCTATACTGTTGGCCTTCTCCCTATACTGTTGGCCTTCTTCCTATACTGTTGGCCTTCTCCCTATACTGTTGGCCTTCTCCCTATACTGTTGGCCTTCTCCCTATACTGTTGGCCTTCTCCCTATACTGTTGGCCTTCTCCCTATACTGTTGGCCTTGTTTCTATACTGTTGGCCTTCTCCCTTACATGTACATGTACATGCAGTTTTAAAACCTTGCAGGTTGTAATGCATTCCAATATTAATATTGTACTTCAGACTTTTTTTTTTAGTGAGCGCACTGCATGACTGTAGCATGGTGCATTGTAATGTACTATTTACATGTACACTGTAGATTTGACATCCTCATGAACCCTCTCTCATCTCCCTCTCCACTCTAATCCCACTCCTTCCCCCTTCCCTTACAATGTAGTGAACAGAGGACTACTCTGGGATTAACCAGCGTGCCTTGCTTGAGTTGTTCCACATCACTAAAGAGTGCAGTGATGACTGGCAGTACACTGTTGTGGCTTCAGCACACAGAGAAGATGGAAGGAACTATATGCCGGGAGTGTCTAAAGTCCAGGTGACCTGCCAGAAGCCATACAGGTGTGTGTTGGTATCCAAATGGTTTACTGATGTATACATGTTTGTAATGGCCTTCTCCTTATACATGTACATGTACATGTACTGTTGGCACTATTGGCTTTCTCCTATACTGTTGGCCTTCACCCATACATGTACATGGCACAAGGGCACACACAACCATTGTCCTGGCTCAGGCCCGTAGGCTGGTCGGGAGACGCGGGGGTTCGGGAAAGCAATAAGGTGGAAGTGATTAAGAGCGGGGGGAGGAAGGTCCCCTCCCTCCCAGCTAGGGGGTATGGGGGAGCGCTGTAAGCTCCCCCATTGGGGTCTGGCGCAGAGCCCCAGCCGCTTTGCAACTTTTGCAATTTTTAAGCCACAAAACATAGCATATTGCATAGAAACATGCTAAAAATATAGATAGCCCAGTTTGTGTTCTCGTTCAATAATGAGGTCTGGCTTGCGAGTTTACGAGTCTATAACGGCTGGCATACACAGGACAACTTCCGGGCTATTTGTGGCATGCAACTTAAATGACTATGCATGGGTAAAAGTTCCGCAATTTTGATGGTTTGCTACCCTATTCATTTAATTTGAGTTGCATGAACCTGTGCACACTATATCACGAACCCTCCTCCTGTTCCGCCGCTGCTGTTTGTTGTGGGCGGGCAGTAGGCGCCCCATTTAGAATGGATGTCCGGCAGTTGGTATGCTTAGTAAGTGTTATCTCACGCTCGTGGTACATGTATATAGAAGTAATGAATCAATTATTTTGATGGCAAGCGGAACTAGTTCGGAGGAGCGGAGGGGGGGGGGGGGGGGGGGGGGGGGGTCGACCGAACCCACCTACCCGGCCTGTGGCTAAATTGAATGCATCTTGTGAGCTGTGTACTGTCACCTCTTCATTTTGATTGGCAGATAGCTGTGCAGTAAACGAGCTATAGAGTGGACAGGGAACCCCGCAGCAGATGGGTATGGAGTAGATACTGCAGTGGAGTGAACGTATGGCAGATACAGTGTAGGTTGGATTTCACATGTACTTGCGAGGGAGGTATGTGTATGTGTGTATATGTGTGTGTGTGTGTGTGTGTGTGTGTGTGTGTGTGTGTGTGTGTGTGTGTGTGTGTGTGTGTGTGTGTGTGTGTTTAGATTAGCTTTGCATGTGAGTTTCAAAGGATTAAGAGTGGTTTTAGTTCTGTTTGTGTGTGCTTAAAGGTTAGGTTTGCAGCTACATGTACATTATAATGGACTACTTTTACTTGTGAGGGAGGGGCTTGTACCATCTGGTGTGTTTGTGTGAGTGTATTTGTGTGTGAGCGCCTACTGTTGGCCTTTGCCATATCCCTGTACATAACTTCTCATGTGTATGTTGGCCTTGGTTCCTGACCTTTACATGTACCACAAAACCCACAAGTGCAGTCCAATGTTTACACAACCATTGTCCTGGATTAAATGAATACAATCAAATCATTTTGTGAGCTGTGTACACTTTGATTGGCTGATAGCAATGCATGTACATGTACACGTTTGAGTGGACAGTAGACACTGCAGTGGAGTTGAACCTACATACATGTATGGCAGATACATGTACATGTAGGTTGTATGTTCATCTAAGGACTTTACTAACTACTTGTGAGGGAGGGGCTTGTGTATTTGTGTGTATGTTTGTGTTGTGTGTGTACATATGTATGTTTGTGTTTGTGTATGTTTGTGCATGTGTGTGCCTAAGGGTTAGTCGTGCTGCTACATGTATATGTATGTTGGATTCTACTTATGAGAGAGGGGCTGTACCATCATGTGTGTGTATGTGTGTGTGTGTTTGTATGTTTGTGTGTGTGCATGTGTGTGCCTAAGGGTTAGTCTCTGCAGCTACACATACATGTACATGAACATGTACATGTATGTTGGATTCTACTTATGAGGGAGGGGCTGTACCATCATGTATGTGTGTGTGTGTGTGTGTGTGTGTGTGTGTGTGTGTGTGTGTGTGTGTGTGTGTGTGTGTGTGTGTGTGTGTGTGTGTGTGTGTGTGTGTGTGTGTGTAGCAGTGGCAATGACTGTGGTTATCTTACCTCACATCAATGGGTAGAGCAAAACTTATAGTCATGCATGTAATGAGCTGTACATGTACTGTAGGCACAAGCAGTAATACATATATAATGGGAAAGCTTCCATACACTCTTTGACTTGTTGAAATATGGGTTGAAGGAGCTTACAACTGCTCCCCTATACCCCAGCAGGCCCAGGAGTGAGGCATACCCCCACAAACTGGAAATCCTGGATCCATCACTGAAATTGAATGTACTCTTGCCAGGATCAGCTGAACAGGATGCCATTAACATGAAGGAGTTAGCCCTCAAACACTTCCAAATTCTGATGCCACACCCCTAGTTCTTCCTAACTGCTGCAAAATGATTGTATGTGTACACTATTAGAAATGACAACCTTATGCATTATTATGCATTATTGCACAGTGCACAGTAGCTCATTTTTTTTTCTGTCCTTACACCCACAATGTACATGTAATATGTGCTTCTGTATTCAATGTTACACGCACTGTATACACAATGTATGTGATTACATGTATAATTTGACCATGATGCATTGAAGGGGTTCATCCATTCTGATCAATTGCCTTGTCATTCTTTTGTAAGAAATATGGCTCTGGCAGGGTCCCATTTATTGTTGCTAAAGTAAGCTTATATCCATGTTGCATCATCATTTAGCTTCTCAACAGCTATATACATGTACAGTACACATACAGGTACAATACTATGTCAGTGTACAATCATATTCACTAACCTTGGCAGCTAAACTGCTTCACATTTCTGTTGTCTTTCATCATGGCAGGAATGTGCTTAGCCAAGATGTGCATTTTTGTCTTTACATGTGTTGTATATCCTTCCAAAGCATGGGCGCCCCCAGCTTTTCTGGAAGGGGGGGGGGGGGGGGGAGCACCATTTGACAGCAGTGAATAAGTTGTCCGCTTTCGGCCCATTCAACCAGCGGGTGGGGGTGGGGGGGGTGCTGTCTACTTTTGGCCAATTCAATCAGTGAGGTGTGAGGTGTCCGCTCTTTCGGCCAATCCAGTCATTCAATCAGTGGGGGGAGGGTGCTGTCCACTTTCAATGCGCATGTATGTAAACTGAGGGGGGGGGGGGGGGCTGTGGCCTCCCCCCCCCCTCCCCAATGGGGACGCCCTTGTTCCAATGTTTTGGACATAGCAAGAAAAAAATTTATCCACTCTTCTTATAGTACATGTAGATGAACTTATGAATGATGCATAACCATTTACACAAATATTTACCTCAGTCTGAAGGGTCTCAGCATCAGGACTCCAGCTTGACTTTACAGAATTGCTTCAAACTACAGTGCCGGCATACATGTATGCGGCAGTGCTTTACCTTCCGCAGCTTACTAATGTAAATACATTGGGGGAAATAGGGGGTCCAAATGGGGTGGTAACTGCACTAGAAGCTTTTTCCTGTCTTTTTCTCTAAAAAATATGCAGTCAAAACCAAAATTATCTTTTCCTGGAGGCTTCCACCACACATGAAAAGACAGGCCAAAACTTCTGATAGTGTCAATGAGTTGCTTCATTACAGGTCCTGCTTTAGCATTGATCTGTCTCACTTGAAACACCAAGTTGCATATCAGCACATCGAAGATCCTTAGCAGACGATGTATTTCATAAGGTACATGTACATGTAGGACTGGAATGTTCAGTAGTGGCTCGTACTTCATACTTAGTTTTATTTCTGCGCTCTTACTCTTCAATCTTGCACATCTTCTTACTTCAGCATCTTCCATTTTATATAGTGTATGTACAAGCTAGTGAGTGCATAGGTTTCATGCAACATACAAACATACCTGTCTTCTGAACGTATAATCCACTGTATGTACATGTATTATAGAGTCTTATCATGCATCATCACCTAGTGCATCCTGCTAACTCCACTGACATTATGTAATACATGTGTGTATTAAGGAATGCAATGCTTTTGACTGAATACAATCAATTTATGAATAAAGAATAACCAGGTTTAGGCAAATATGAAGCACATTGATTTATTCAAATTCAATTATCTTTAACAGTTCAAAAGATAAAATTTGTAATTAATAAAAAGTTGTCAGTCAAATTAATTAATTGCAAGTTATAATCTACAGAATAGCTGTGAAAAGAGATTGAAAAATATTTGATTGGCATTTTGCTAGTTTTAATATTCAAAACAACAAATCAAATTCGAAAATGCTAAAAGGCCACTACAACTATAATTAACTTTTTTATGACTCACCATTAGATGATCTAATACCAAATCATATGATGTTTTTTAGTTCATTTAATAATGGAGTAATTAGTGATGGTTATTAAAATTAGTTATCCCATAATAGCTTCAACTGCTATAACTTAAGAGCAAATTATGATTTTACATGTCTATTGAACTCAGTGACTTGAAATCAGTGCTGTTCCACCGCATATTCCAAATCTAACCTTACTTATTGTAGGTATCAAAATCAATTACCTCTAACCGTATTCTTGAATAACGTTGATAATAGAGTGCTTTAAATAGTTTGATTTTTGAGGGTTTTGATACAATTACTTACCCGCTTAAAATAACTGGAACCTAACTACTGCAATATATATTAAAGTTAATTGATTTCAATTCTGAGTTATAGGGATGAAATGACTTCGTGGAGACCTGTATATTAAATTCGAATTCAAATGTCATATATTCAGTATAGAGGTACATGTACATTTAGGGAAGGGTTAAAGCATTCAGTGAATTCAAAATATCATGTGCAAGACATTTCAAACTCCAAGAATTATTATCAACTGCCTCGGCCTGCCTCCAACTGATTTTTTCAGTCCCTTTTAGCCATTTCTCCTGACACTAAGTAAATTAGCTCCTCCTATAGCTAGCACCTCCTCATATTGGCATAGGTTTAAGAGATGAACATTGCATGTACCTTAACATCTTAAGAAACTTGGTTATGGTGCAACTGATGTATTTTACCTGGCACAGTCCACTATGGCAGCAGGTGCTGTCGCCAGTCAGGCAGAGGACCGGAAAAAGGTCAAATACTCATATCTGGAGGGACAGCCAGGCATATGTTTCACCCCTATTGCCTATGAAACATCAGGTGTAGTTGGCCCTCTTTCCCTGATCTTCCTAGGTCACAGGCTCTCAGCCACAACTGGTGACACAAAAAGTTACAGCTACCTGCTCCAACGTCTTTCAGTGGCTGTACAAAGGGGCAATGCTGCCTCCATAATAGGAACACTTTTTACTCCTACCAGGACTGACTTTTAGGGGGGAGGGGTGTTTAATGGGGGGGGGGGTTGGTGTGTTATTGTATACTTAACATTTTGTGTTAAGTTTATTATTATTATTATTATTATTATTATTATAAATTAAAAAAATAAATTAACAAAATAAAGAATAAAATTAAAAAAACTGATGTATGCATTAAGTAAATAAGGAGATATAATTGAGGGTAGAGTGCTTATGCTAATGATTTAGTCTTGTGCCTGTACCAAGCTGCTATAGTATAGTACTGGGAGCTGATGTAGTCTCTTACCCAGACCAACGTATTGAGAAACAAGGTCTGCTATAACGCTATTCGGTTGAAAACGCTGGAATGTCGACGACACCAATCCGATTCCAGGCGAGTCTGAGCGCACAAGTACATTAAGCACATTGGATTCGACATCGCGCGTCATATCAAACAATTACGAATACGCGGTATGCTGTCAAATCCTCCCTATCTATCTAAGGGAGGATTTAACTATCGATGTACATTATACATGTAGGTGTGGCTGTAACGTCAAATACTCTATCTGGTCAAACTGTTCCTACGCCCGCACGGGGCAAATTCCAAGCATACACTTGTAATCTAATTGGTGCCGCCAGAGATAACATAGATCTCTGGTGCATGCCGCCGACATTCCAGCACTTGCTGAGCGGGGCCTTGTTTCTCAACAAATAGGGTCTGGGAACGAGACTAGAGCTGATGCGCCACATACCCTCCAACTTAAGTGGACTGGCGGATCCAACCATCAGCATCGGTACCCGACGATCAAGAGGTATCAGCAATGCCTAATAAACACTCGCTGAATCTCAGAGTCAAAACTCGCGATCGAGCTGCAATTTATATAATATAAGGTTTGTGCCTTTCATAGTCGATCGATATAACGCCCACGAAGATAGCGGAATATTTATTGGGCACGAGGCCAATTGGGCGTGGTTCTCCTCCACAAACAGTTGAACGCACGTGATGGATGTCAGAATAATATTTTCTGTCTGGGTACGAGATAGGTTCATCATTTGAGATGCGCACGTGATGATGATCGGTGCAAATGTACGCAGATCTTAGTGCATGAATAGAAAATTCAGAGGAACCAGGAATTATCATAGCAAAAATCTGAAAAATACTCGATAATTATGTCCATAGATTCAAGATTTGGGGACATGTCGGGCAAATCCCTTACCACATTAGATACAACAGATATATGAGATGGAATATGATAATTAGGTATCAATTCCAATGTCATCAAGCCAAAAGCAAAAAAATCAAGGGAACCCACAGGAAGGGGCTAGAAATTTTGAAAAAATCGTGACAATTTGTACCATGTCCTATATCTTATAGAACTTGTCGGGCAAATCTTCAAATGCATAAGATTGAAGCAGAACATAGGATTTTCTTGAGTTTTCTATACAATCTCCTATACTGCCCATATGCGGTTAGTTGTACATACCGCTAATTCCCGTGACCGCACATTTCTCCATATGTAAACCTGTGATATACTGCTACGAATCGTCGATATCAATCCTCACGCCGCGCCAGCTAGTATAGCAATATCAATCGCTTCTCTTTCCATGGACTATGTATAGAATTGCTCAATAACTCTAGATCTTATGCCCATACCATTGTAAGGCTTCTATACCACTTATAGTATTAAGTACACGAATAACAAGCCTTAATTAGCACCTTGCACCAACACAGTTCATCCCGCCCATGATTCAGGAATATAATCAGCCTATACAGGGGGACAGTAGAAGGAAAGATTGGAGTTCAGTGATCCACTCCAACAGTATGACTGTCAATGGCATCAATATCCTACCTGACAGATACTAGCAGACACTACTGTGATAGGGGAGAGTACGTGCAAGTGATGTTGGCTAATTATATAATCTAGTGTACGGCTACAAAATGAAGAATGAAATCCCCCTTATGCATGCCAACAATGTATATATGCTATGAAAGTTTGCGACATGAACCATGCATCGTAATTGCTGGCTTGCACTCATGTACTGATACACATATAAAAATATGTTACGCTCATAGACAAACTGCATAAAAGATTAGAGACACATGATGGTTATCAGTGTATGAATTGTATTAAGCATAGCATTTGTCAAACATTACATGTCTACAGACCTTATATATTTAACTTGCTAAATGTAGGTCTGTATAATATTTGAGAATTGCGATAATATCCGAAATCCCTTATTTACTAAATTGGTGCCTACATCACCATTTTAAAACCACGTGCATGCGCGTCACGTAAGACTGAGAACAAGAAGGCCGTGGAATGGTAGGTTATGTTATGAACGTCTGAGACTGAGCTATAGCACTCATTGTTCTACTTAAAATGTAGCACTGAATTGTTTTCTTTTCCAGTGCATGTGTCAGTATTGTAAGAAATTACATTGTACTCCATGCAGGAATAGACTGAAAAGATGTGAAGGAACGCTGAAGTGGGTACAGTCGTATCGAAAGGACAGGACGTACCCTGCAATATGCATTATGCATGCGCCCGCTACACAGATCAGTCAGAGAAGTGGCTGATACGAAAGCGTTCGACAGACTTCTCGCTAAGTCATGACGATGTTCTGCTGTATGTGGCAGGGAAGAACGAAGATGCAATAGCGGTGGTTTTAAAAGAAGATAGAACAATGATGCGTTTTAGTAGTATCACGCGTCCAACAGTAGAGGCCATCAGGGAAGAGACCGCACCGAAGACAAATTGAGGCACTATACTATACTGGTCGCACATTCATCTGGACATACGTCGTCATGCAGTAAGCAAAACATTGTATAGAACATGCCAGTAGTTGTTATCACTTTTCATTTCTTATCATTACTTTTACGTGTAGGCTGGCCACCTCACGCTACTTGCCATCTTTGGCCGAAGCCACGATGTATGTGCAGAGTGCGCTCCTTTTGGAAAACGTCTTTCAGGATGGCTGGACTTTGCGTTTGGGTGACGGGGCTGAGGAGTTGACTCCGGGAGTGGCCACGAAAAGGGAGGAATCCCCTCTACCGATTAGGGCTACGCAAGGGGGAACTGGACTCCAAGGCTGTCTCCGAAGACCACGTGTATTTCTTAAAAAAAACCACCGAAGTCGGACGAGACTAGACCTGGCGCTTTGTCGAGGCATCTGATGGTGCAGTGGGAGGGTGAAAGACGGCTTCCTTTTTGAGTGTATTGTGTATGTATAGCTGGTTATATATAATGTAGGCCTACAGTAGTGTATAATACTCATATTTGGTTCGTATGTAATGTATATTTGACAATTTTAATAATAATAATACTTTTATGTCATTATTTTTGGGTTCTCCAAAGCTTTACATATAAAGAATTAATAACCAGATTTAGACAACCAATTCCAGAAGTGAAGCCAGTGGAACCCTAGCCAGAGAGGTGCTTCTATGAAAATCATACCAAAAAAATACTAAAATTGTGTAAGGCATGCAGGGAAAATTCCACCCTACATGTATGTCAACAAGTAAGCCAATATTGTGTGGATACTAACATTCTTGTCAATTTTGATTTAGTGACATGAAGATTACATTGAAGTATATTGTTCAAATATGCTCTGAAAAAGAGGTTTGTTTTCCTACAAAGAATGCATATACAACAAAATTATTCCATATGAACTTTTTATTATCCTGTATAGGAATTTTTAAGAACAATCTGTCATTAGAACACTCTTCATGCCAAGAACAGAAGAAAGGAGCACAGCCACCTCTAATAAAACATCTGATGTCGTGAAAGAACTTCTGTCTTGTTTCAAGTGTCTTCTTGTGTTTAAATTAAAATTATAAATTAGCTATTCACTATAATATATACATTAAACATCTGATGTCGTGAAAAAACTTCTGTCTTGTTTCAAATGTCTTCTTGTGTTTAAATTAAAATTATAAATTAGCTATTCACTATAATATATACATTAAACATCTGATGCCGTGAAAGAACTTCTGTCTTGGTTTTGAATTGCTTTCATTATATAACTTCCAAATTATCAATTATATAACTTCTGTTCTGTCTTAAAATGCATGGTTTTCATTATATTTGTCTGCCTTAACGGTTGCGATTTCGATGAGAATCGTTTTCTCTTTTTAATTATTATTACCAGTGGTTGTCAAACGCTAACGGTTGCGATTTCGGTGAGGATCAACCTCTCTTTTCAATTATACACACTATGATTACCAGTGGTTGTCAAAATCAAATCTCCTTTCTGTCAGGGAATTGAGTCCGCCTCCTCCCCCGGACTGTATTCCCTGGATGTACAATATTTTACACGGACCGTATTCCCTAGGGAGTTGGGTCCGGGGGGGGACCGTATTCCCTTAGGGAATACGGTCCGCCGGACCGAAAATTGGGCCGGACCGTATACCCTATGACACCGGCACTAGTAAGGATGAGCTGGTTATGCATTTGATGAGGTGTTTGTCCTATGTAATGGCATGGAACAGTCTTTACGTGAGGGCCGAGCACATTGCGGGAGTGAGTAATGCGGCAGACAGTCTTTCGCGGAATAATGTCGCCTCGTTTCGCCGACAGGTCCCCGCGGCGCGTCAGGCCCCAGTGCCAGTGCCGGGCGCCCTGTTACAGGTGTTGCTGCAGCTGGATCCAGCTGCAGATTGGACCTCAATGAACTGGACCGCTGCGCTGACGTCTACATTGACCATATCGAGAAATTGGCGGTCAAAAGGATTACGCGGTATTCGGTCATTGCGTAATTCAATGTCCATAGAAAATGTATGGACGCATTCAGAAAACTGCAGCTAACTGCAGAAAAAAAAATTATATTGACTACCTGCTCTCGGATTTGCAATGTGGGGACTAGTTGACATATTTTGTGTAGTTTTTCGCAACTTAGGTACCTATATCCGCACTTCCACATTAATTATGCAAGGTTTCCAATATCCATTCATTTTTATCTCATTTCCTTATTCAGGCATCAATAGTTTCCAAACCAAATGAAATTTTCCTTACCTGCTCGCGGATTACATGAGAGTAATCAATCCCCGTATTTATCATAATTTTTTCAGAGCTTAGGGCCTTCAAATCGCTCTTCCCTTGAATGGTTAGTGAGATACACCCCGCATTCAAAACGCATAATATCACGTGCTACTCTTTCGTCAGTTAGCCGTGCCCAGACCAAGCTGTTTTAAGTACATGTAGTTAATGATAATATGTACATGTACGTATTGACGTCTATAACTACTACCCCACCCACCACTACAATGTACACAACAACTTAACATGCATGCGATTTAAAAATAACTTATTAACCGCTATTTACTGGGCCTGCTCATCGCTTTTGGTTCGGATGATTTCGAACAGTATACGAAGACGACGATATCGAAGATCAATCCCATGAGGATGGGACAGACCTGGAAGTCTGCCTGTGGACCCTATGGCTATGGAATACTGGGTATTACGGTATATGGAGTACCTCACAGCTAACAGCTACAGTACACTGAGTACAGTATGGAGTGGACCCTATAGTGACATATGGCAGACAACGCTACGGAATAGCCGACAGCTAGCAAACAAATACCGTACTAGTGCGGTGTGGACCAATAAGCTATGGAACTAATGTTGCTTGTTCAGCTATGCCTATGGACTGGATTCTATGGCAGAACTGAAGCCTACAGGTCACAGCTAACTGCTACGCTAACGGAGGTACGGGAGTGCACGGACCCTATTGCAGACAGCTACGGCAGGCAGCTACGGAATACCCCATGTATGGTCGAATAGAGTAGACTCTATGGCAATAAGCGATGCATGGAAAATCACACAGTTAACAGCTATGAACTCAAATCTATGGCAGACACGTGCACCTAATAGCTACAGTGTATGGAGTTGGAGTGGTCCCTATGGCAAGAAGCTATGGAGTTAACTGGTCGTATGGCAAGTACCCCATATAGCAAGCACCAATCCTATGGCAGATACCCCACAGCTGCCAGTGTGTGTGTGTGTGTGATTGTGTGTGTGAGCATGTTGTGAATGCGTGTGATTGTGTATGTGATTGTGTGTGTGAGCATGTGTGTGAGTGTGTATGCGTGACTGTGTTTGCGTGTTGTTGTGTGAGTGGCTATGAATCCTCTCTCCCCCTCTCTCTCTGTTAATGTATGTCAGTATGTACATGTATATGTATGCTAAGAATCAGTTCCTGTGTGTTGTTGTGTTAAGGTCGGCATACACGGCCCGGGCGTCTAGTCGATTTTTTCGCATGCAACTCAAATGAATATGGACAAATGTTCCGCAACCCATCAGTAAACTAAACAATTACGAACTTTTACCCTATATTCATTTGAGCTGCATGCGACAAATCAACAGGTAGTCGCCCTGTGTATGCCAACCTTTACCTTGTGCTAATGCACATGAAAGTAATTGGCTAGTTTTGATGACATTCTGCCTTGTTTTCCACAAATTCCAGCTATCAATGCTCACCAATGGTAAGCTTAGCTTTGCAGGGTTGGCCTATTTACCCACTCCCTCCCTCCCTCCCTCCCTCCCTCCCTCCCTCCCTCCCTCCCTCCCTCCCTCCCTCCCTCCCTCCCTCCCTCCCTCCCTCCCTCCCTCCCTCCCTCCCTCCCTCCCTCCCTCCCTCCCTCCCTCCCTCCCTCCCTCCCTCCCTCCCTCCCTCCCTCCCTCCCTCCCTCCCTCCCTCCCTCCCTCCCTCCCTCCCTCCCTCCCTCCCTCCCTCCCTCCCTCCCTCCCTCCCTCCCTCCCTCCCTCCCTCCCTCCCTCCCTCCCTCCCTCCCTCCCTCCCTCCCTCCCTCCCTCCCTCCCTCCCTCCCTCCCTCCCTCCCTCCCTCCCTCCCTCCCTCCCTCCCTCCCTCCCTCCCTCCCTCCCTCCCTCCCTCCCTCCCTCCCTCCCTCCCTCCCTCCCTCCCTCCCTCCCTCCCTCCCTCCCTCCCTCCCTCCCTCCCTCCCGCCCTCCCTCCCTCCCCCCTCCCTCCCTCCCTCCCTCCCTCCTCCCTCCCTCTCTCCCTCCCTCGCCTCTTCCCTCCTTCCATGATCCTCTCCTTCCACTTTCCTTCATCAGAGGAGGCTCAGAGTGTTCAGTGACAAAGATAAGGACAAACTCAGCAAGGTGACCCACACATACCAGTCTGAGAGGGAGGCATGACATGGAGGCCACCCTCACCTTGGAGATGGAAACAGAACAGAACAGGGACCAGCGGGGAATCATGGAGAAGGCACAGAATTTGAACCAGGTCTGGGCACTGGTCACCACTTGCTGTAAACCTTTATAGGCCAGTCAGATACAGTGATATTAGCTCTTTAGTGACACCAGTTTTAACCCTGTAAAGACACCAATATCAGCATTATTCTCCAGAATAAATTTTTATTTGTATATCTACAGTGTCTAGTTGCCATGGTGATTCATGTCCTCCTACTATGCTGCAAAACTCATAGTCTGTTGTATGATGATTAATTAATATTGTTTGTTTTCCATATATAGTATGGAGGACAGCATATACAGAGGACACAATTACACCGAGTACTTCGAGGCCGCAAGGGGAGGGAGACCTCACAAGGGAGTGCAGCCAGCAGGTGGGTGTGGTCAAGGGAGGTGGTAGCAGATGTGATGAGGCCAAATATTGTGGCATACAATTGTACGATTCCATGAGTGTTGTGATGTGTGTGTGTGTGTGTGTGTGTGTGTGTGTGTGTGTGTGTGTGTGTGTTTGCAATGTATGGTAGCAAGCACACGATGCATGAACATGAACTGTACAGAAAATGTCACACACTTCAAAAGGAGCACATCTTAAAGGGCACACTTTAAAAGGAGCACACCTTAAAGGGCACACTTTAAAAGGAGCACACCTTAAAGGGCACACTTTAAAAGGAGCACACCTTAAAGGGCACACTTTAAAAGGAGCACACCTTAATGGGCACACTTTAAAAGGAGCACACCTTAATGGGCACACTTTAAAAGGAGCACACCTTAATGGGCACACTTTAAAAGGAGCACACCATAAAGGGCACACCTTCCCCTACAAAATAATCTTGGCATGACATGCCATGACATGTTCCAAATTCATGCGTGATATGTTGTCGCATGTGTTCCAGTTTTTCTAGAGCACTGTTAAACATGCTTATATGTATGTCATTAAATTGCAGGCATATCACTCTTCTAACTTGTACAGGTTGACAAGTTTCTAAAACGCGTTTCCCCAAGAAGTTATAAAGCAGCACGCCCCTTAGCATATTAACGGGTATGCCTCGTCGGGGAATCGCTTTTTAGAAACTCTTCATCCTGTACAAGTTAGAAGAGTGATATGCCTGCAATTTAATGACATAAGCATGTTCAACAGTGCTCTAAAAAAACTGGAACACTTGCAAAAACATATCACGCATGAATTTGGAACATGTCATGCTAAGATTTTTTCATAGGGGATCCATTGCGGGATAATGTGCAGACAGCATTCTACATGTAGGTGCCATTTTCCCCTCCCCTAGGAAAGGTCCCCTGTACTGTTCGTTGGGACTATATCCACCTGACATCTGCAAAGACTACAAGGAGGCAGGCTACTGCGGCTTTGGAGGTAGGTGTGTGCTGCTGTGCTGGTGTGTTCCCATACACCAGCTTACAGTATACACCATACACCAGCCTATATGCCATACACCAGCCTATATGCCATATACCAGCCTATATGCCATAGACCAGCCTGTACACCATACACCAGCCTGTACACCATACACCAGCCTATACACCATACACCAGCCTATACACCATACACCAGCCTATACACCATACACCAGCCTATACTCCATACACCAGCCTATACACCATACACCAGCCTATACACCATACACCAGCCTATACACCATACACCAGCCTATACACCATACACCAGCCTATACACCATACACCAGCCTATACTCCATACACCAGCCTATACACCATACACCAGCCTATACACCATACACCAGCCTATACACCATACACCAGCCTATACACCATACACCAGCCTATACACCATACACCAGCCTATGCACCATACACCAGCCTATACACCATACACTAGCCTACCATACACCAGCCTATACACCATACACCAGCCTATACACCATACACCAGCCTATACACCATACACCAGCCTATACACCATACACCAGCCTATACACCATACATCAGCCTATACACCATACACCAGCCTATACACCATACACCAGCCTATACACCATACACCAGCCTATACACCATACACCATCCTATACACCATACACCAGCCTATACACCTTACCCTATACATCAGCCTATACATCATACTTAAAAAACCCAGCCCATACACGTTCCTACATGTACATGTACCAGAATACTGAAGGCTTTTGTCATACATGTACCTACTCTTAATCCTAAGATCTGCCCATGGTCTGTGCTGTGAATATAATAAACTTGAAAGGGGAACCCACAACCTTATCTGATGGTTAGTGGCCCATGTAGTGCTGCTACCTTGCCTGCCCTGAAGCTACATGTAGACCTACCTCCTACATGGACTTACATAGGCCTACCCTGCATGAACCCTACATGGATCGACCTACATAGGCCTACCCTGCATGAACCCTACATGGACCTACATACATGTAGGCCTACCCTGCATGAACCCTACATGGACCTACATAGGCCTACCCTGCATGAACCCCTACATAGGCCTACCCTGCATGAACCCCTACATGGACCTACACATGTACATAGGCCTACCCTGTATGACCCCCTACATGGACCTACATTGGCCTACCCTGCATGAACACCTACATGGACTTACATAGACCTACCCTGCATGAACCCCTACATGGACTTACATAGGCCTACCCTGCATGAACCCCTACATGAACATGAACCTCTACATGGACCTACATAGGCCTACCCTACATGGACCTACATAGACTTACTTACATGTACCTACCTGAGTTCTGAAAATTACTTGTGTCTTTTGTCTACATGTATTCCCTTCAAACTTGCCCTTCTGTGCTGTGAATATAATTAAACATGAAAGGAACCCACAACCTTATCTGATGTTAGACTTAAAATAAACATACCCTGTACATGTACCTATGTAGGCCTTTCTATCCTGGACTTATATGTACCTACCTAAGACTACCATATCTACATTAGGCCTAAGACTAACATGTACATGTGTACATCTATCTAACTACTGGCATGTACTTATGTACATGTAAGACTACCCTGGACCTACATGAATTTGGTTTTACCAGAGGGCGCACGAAAACTGGGTGGGGGGTGGGGGGGAGGAGGGGATGCAGTCGAAGGGGCACATTTGTACATGCCCTGTTCTGCTCCACTGCTTTGGTGACATTTGTCAGCAAGTATTCGGACTTTTTTTTACGTATGACGCAACACATAATCTACTCGCAGTATATGCATGTAATTATGAACGGAAGCATGTGGCTGGGGGGGGGGGGGGGGGCCGCAATTGCTGCCAGAGGGGTGCCATGGGGGAGTGGGGGGGGGAGGGGCAGCTGGCCCCCACCCCCAAGGCTATGCTTGATCCGGGGCTGCATGGTACCTACTTAGACTTATCGTGAGTACTGAAGGTTAAGTGTTCATGTGTCTTTCCTCTTCACCTGCGTACCACCTACACTGTACTCCTTTCTATTTGTAAATGACCTTAGGTCAGTATAGTTTTAATTCACCCAAGCACTGTAGAAACCATACAGAGAAGTTACATGTATAAGTCATACAAACCACACACTGTGTGCAGAATGTGTGCGTGTGTGTGTGTGTGTGGGGGGGGGGTAATGACAGGGGCCTGTTGGGCAAGCACTAGTCCTGATGCCTTGGTTGAGCTTTGCATTGGACCTAATGGGAGGGGATGGAGTGTGCTTTGTGCATGATGCTGAGGGCTTTGGTTTTATGGTAGGGGCATTTGTTCTGATGCATAACCATCACTTTTTTTCTCTAGGTTTCAATATCAGGAGCTGTTCATTTGTTTAAATGTCTGTTTGCAACTGTTTCCATGGAGAT
This sequence comes from Spongilla lacustris, assembly GCA_949361645.1. Classification (NCBI taxonomy): domain Eukaryota; kingdom Metazoa; phylum Porifera; class Demospongiae; order Spongillida; family Spongillidae; genus Spongilla; species Spongilla lacustris. The sequence continues at coordinate 5,432,246 of OX442431.1, read as the reverse complement.
GTGCTACCATAAAGTATCTATGATGCTACTTAGGCACTTATCTTTTTTTTTTTTTTGTTTGGTGCTCATCATATGACACTAGACTTGCTTGTAGCTGTGATAGCCATCCGATGAGGAAGAAGAGCAGCAGGGTCTTTGTGGTATATGCGAAAGTGATCAATTATTTTTAAAAAATTGTCAATTTGTAAACGTAACTCAGTGATGGGGAAGGGCAGCATGACCCGTCGACCTGATCACTACGGTAAATGTATTAACCTATAAGAAGTTCGATATCTTGACATGAAATAAACGTTTAAGATACGGGTTCGAGCTTGCCAATGTGTTCAGCTCTAGAGAAACGCCCACGCTGCCGGTCCGCCCACCCATATCACATTGAGTCGATGATTGACTACGGAAGGGGCTAAGAGAAACTATAAATGTAGTAGCATATATCATAGGAAGTATCGCTTTTCATTCTCTGCTTTTACGATATGCTGCCCGCGCGATGATTGCGATCGAGGCTTCATGGCAATAATGAATTGCCGCATAGAGAAAGGTGGCATAAAAAGGGCTGGTGGCGTGACGTGCACAATGGACGCTGCACCAATATTGTAAGAATGGGTAAATATGCATGGCGGAGCATATATGATGACATGTTGGGACTCCCGTCGTAAACTACTAGTAATTGCGGACCGGCCGGCCACTTTGGACGAAGCCGACATCATCCCTATGGCTTTCGGTCATCCTGCGGTGCGTGTTCAATCTATGTTTACGGGAGCTATATATCGAAGGGTCAGGCCAATGTACAATTACTTTTACTTATTCGCAATACGTTATGATCAGAGCCCGGCTTTGTGTATTATGCGTCTCGTGAGCTAGCGCCATTAGTTAAAAACATTGTAGATAAATGACATAATTGTTAATAAATGCTACGTAACATGTCTACTTTACGAATAAATTAGTGCGGTAGAAATTAAATTTTTGTCTTGATTTTTGTACAAGAATGGCTTATGATATAAATCTATAAATTACAGATTCACAATCAGACCGATTTATCGTACTTAGTATATGTGTTTAAAAATCAATTTGAAAAAAAAGAGCTAAATGTCCGCCTATGTATGGGGCAATTTCTCCATATGCAAAGCTATAGCTAATTTAACTCAGCGGGCGTATCGGACCGGGGCGCGGCGTTTTTACGAGTTTTGTCGCTTAGCGAATCTGTCCCCGCGACCAGCCTCGGAGCGGGATTTGTGTAGGTTCGTGTCGCATTTGGCCTCGTTGGGGCTGAAACATCGGACGATTAAGGTTTACCTATCAGGGATTAGGTTTGATCTGTTAAAGGCGGGGCTGCCCAACCCTTTCCAGGACGCAGTGATGACCAGACTGGAATATGTTCTGAGAGGGGTGAAGAAGGTGGAGGCGGAACGGGGCGGAGAAGTGAGACAACGTCTTCCGATTACACCAGAGATACTCGTAGCGTTGAGGACGGTGTGGGTCCCGCGGGGTGGTGAGGCTGATACAAAAATGCTGTGGGCGGCGTGCTGCATTGGTTTTTTCGCTTTTCTGAGAGTTGGGGAGACGACAGTGCCGACCGTGTGGAAGTTAGCCCCACATTCCTCAGCCGCACATTCCTGCGGAATTATTACTTTGAGATGAATATGTTTAGCCGTACGGCTAAGCAAACATGAATTTCATTGCCGCAATTAAAACTAGCTAGTACCGTGTGCCAGCATACGACGCGGATAGACGTGTAAAAACGCATTTAACAATGCACAGTCTTGTATGCACTCTATGACGCTATTCTCCGATACATAAACACACACATGTACAATAAATTAATAAGTCAGAGTAGAGTCTGGAGCATAAAATGATGACATATTCAATTGCTTTGGATTGCGCAGTACTGAACCTGGTGACAACCTGAAAGGCATTAATTATTAATATCAAAAACTATATACATAAATTGCTACAAATGTACAGTATACCTCTGACCATGCAAATAATGTATGACTAATTAGAAGTAGTATAGAAGCTGGATCTCTGAACTGAGCTAATTAACATGACCATTACATGAATAGGTTGTAGACATAACTTACCTTGACAATGTTGAATGTTTTGGTGTTCTTCATGATCAGGTACTATGCGATCTTATATGACCTCTGATATTCCTCGTATACATGTATACATGTAGATGGCTATAGAATATGTGTATAATAATATTTAATATACCAGGGGTTATATTTCAGTAAAAGATTGTACCTCAAATTCCTTCACAGTGCTTCTTACTTACTGATTAGTTCTCTTGTAAATTAGGCACTGGGTTTCATTTTTTAATGCAGCTGGGATAACATATAATTGCTTTACATAATATATACTCCTTAATAGTAGGGTCATAGATGGAAAGTATCTGAAGTAATGTTCCCTTCCCCACTTCACTGCACACATATTGTCCTAGTCTGGAGTGTTCACATATGTTGGAATGAGCATTATTGTGTCTTTCTCCAAGTTACTATTGTAGTCAGAACTCTCAGCAGAATCGTTATCATCACCAGGTTCATTAGGGGTACTTTTATTTACATACATACGTATTATCACTGACAATATAATGCCAGCATCAGCAATGCCACCACATCCTTCATCACCATGCACTACAATCACCATTACTACCATTACCATTATCATTCTCACTTGAAGTTGCAGTGACACTTTGTGCAGACGTATTCTTAATCTCTGCAATAATCATGATAGGATGCTTGTGCTTGTCTAACAAAATCAGCATGATTAACTTATGGTGCATCGTGCAGTGATGTATGATACCATGCATCTGCTGCGTGTAGTGGGTATAGCTTATCATGTGATAATTCATGCATAGACCATTTGCATTCCATCATGCCGGTCCTATGTTTGAATTTCAAGACATGCAAATGTGCCTGCAGTGCATGCGAAGGTAATTTTATCATGCAGTATATAAATATAATTATATATACCTAGTAATATAACTTGTATAAATGAGTTCTTGTACACATAAATCACATCGGTTGTGCATGGTACCAGTGCACTATGAAGTAAATGATGCCATAAAGATATATAGGATGGATTTGATTTTCTCAACAAAGCTTGTGCAGCTAGGTACAAGTAACCACTTGGTTCATTATATATGATGCATCTTATGGAGGTGTCTCCCCTGTGTCAGCAATGTATTTTGCAAGTGCACTTGTGCTTTCGTCTACAGAGGTGGCTATAAAATAGCACATTCTATAATACAAGAAAACTTAATAAGCTGAAGTTAACTTACCATCCCAAGAAACTTGCATAGGAGTACAAATGTACTGTGCCAAGTATACATGTATATAATTTATATAATTACACATAATTATACAATTTATACAAGACCATATGCCACTCACTACATGAACAAAGATGTTGTCATATCCTAGGCCTGCATGGGATATTGGATGGAGAGAAAATGCAAATATACTTGCACATGCGTGGATGTGAAGGACACTCCTCAACCCTTTGCCTATATATGTACCAAAAATACCACATCTACTTCTACGTGTATCCATATTCGGTCACTACTCATCCCTATACATCTAAGTATACATGTACCATTATATCATCACTCAGTTTCATACACACACATGCACAACCTCACACACACAATCACAAGTACAAATATTAACAGATTTCAACCAGGGTAACATTAAATCATAATCATTATTCACATTACAAATTTATGGCAGTAGGTAAACAAGATACATAAAAGATAAATAGTTCAGAGTACAGCTGGTCTATGACCAAAGGTTCTGATGAACCGTTTGATGGATCTAAATGATAATAATATACATTAAATCACATCTATAAGACCATTTGCAACTCACAAGAATGGCATCCATCTCAATACGTCATACTTAATAGCTGCAGTCGAAACCCCAGCTGGACCAGTTTTCAGGATCATCTGCACATGATGTTGGGTCCCTGATAGGAACATAGACACACCTACCCTGCAAGTACACGAAACAGCTCAGAGCTTCCCTGAATGTGCTTAGAAACTCACAAGAATGACAACTATCTCCATAGGTGAGCTTGCAAGTACTTAATAGCTCTGAGGTCACACCCCCAGTGTCCAAAATCTGCGCATGACATTAGGTCCCTGATTGGCACATAGACATATCTACCCAGTGGGTACATGCAAAAGCTCAGATCTTGCCTCAATGTGCTTTGCAACTCACAAGAATGACATCCATCTCCATAGGTCAGTTTGTATGTACCCATTAATTCTGGTCACACCCCCAATGTTCAAAAACCACCCATAGCGTTGGGTCCCCAGTTGGCACAAAGACACACCTACTCTGTGGGTACAAGGAACAGCTCACACTTTGCCTCAATGTGTTTTGCAACTCACAAGAATGGCATAACTCAGCTGATAAGTACATATTAGTCGTGGTCACACCCCCAGTGTTCAAAATCCACCCATAGCGTTGGATCCCCACTTGGCACCTACTCTGTGGGTACAAGGAACAGCTCACACTTTGCCTCAATGTGGTTTGCAACTCACAAGAATGGCATAGGTCAGCTTGTAAGTACTTATTAGTCGTGGTCACACCCCCAGTGTTTAGAATCCACCCATAGCGTTGGGTCACCAGTAGGCACAGAGACACACCTACTCTGTGGGTACAAGGAACAGCTCACACTTTGTCTCAATGTGCTTTGCAACTCACAAGAACGGCATAGTTCAGCTTGTAAGTACTTATTAGTTGTGGTCACACCCCCAGTGTTCATAGCGTTGGGTCCCCAGTAGGCACAGAGACACACCTACTCTGTGGGTACAAGGAACAGCTCACACTTTGCCTCAATGTGCTTTGCAACTCACAAGAATGGCATAGATCAGCTTGTAAGTACTTATTAGTCGTAGTCACACCCCCAGTGTTCAAAATCCACTCATAGCGTTGGGTCCCCAGTTGGCACAGAGACACACCTACTCTATGGGTACAAGGAACAGCTCACACTTTGTCTCAATGTGCTTTGTAACTCACAAGAATGGCATAGTTCAGCTTGTAAGTACTTATTAGTCGTGGTCACACCCCCAGTGTTTAGAATCCACCCATAGCGTTGGGTCCCCAGTAGGCACAGAGACACACCTACTCTGTGGGTACAAGGAACAGCTCACACTTTGTCTCAATGTGCCTTGCAACTCACAAGAACGGCATAGTTCAGCTTGTAAGCACTTATTAGTCGTGGTCACACCCCCAGTGTTCAAAATCCACCTATAGCATTGGGTCCCCAGTAGGCACAGAGACACAACTACTCTGTGGGTACAAGGAACAGCTCACACTTTGCCTCAATGTGCTTGCAACTCACAAGAATGGCATAGATCAGCTTGTAAGTACTTATTAGTTGTGGTCACACCCCCAGTGTTCAAAATCAACTAATAGCGTTGGGTCCCCAGTTGGCACAGAGACACACCTACTCTGTGGGTACAAGGAACAGCTCACACTTTGTCTCAATGTGCTTTGAAACTCACAAGAATGGCATAGGTCAGCTTGTAAGTACTTATTAGTTGTGGTCACACCCCCAATGTTCAAAATCCACTCATAGCGTTGGGTCACCAGTTGGCACAGAGACACATCTACTCTGTGGGTACAAGGAACAGCTCACACTTTGCCTCAATGTGCTTTGCAACTCACAAGAATGGCATAGGTCAGCTTGTAAGTACTTATTAGTCGTGGTCACACCCCCAATGTTCAAAATCCACTCATAGCGTTGGGTCACCAGTAGGCACAGAGACACACCTACTCTGTGGGTACAAGGAACAGCTCACACTTTGCCTCAATGTGCTTTGCAACTCACAAGAACGGCATAGGTCAGCTTGTAAGTACTTATTAGTCGTGGTCACACCCCCAGTGTTCAAAATCCACTCATAGCGTTGGGTCCCCAGTAGGCACAGAGACACACCTACTCTGTGGGTACAAGGAACAGCTCACACTTTGCCTCAATGTGCTTTGCAACTCACAAGAACGGCATAGTTCAGCTTATAAGTACTTATTAGTCGTGGTCACACCCCCAGTGTTCAAAATCCACCCATAGCGTTGGGTCCCCAGTAGGCACAGAGACACACCTACTCTGTGTGTACAAGGAACAGCTCACACTTTGTCTCAATGTGCTTTGTAACTCACAAGAATGGCATAGTTAAGCTTGTAAGTACTTATTAGTCGTAGTCACACCCCCAGTGTTCAAAATCCACTCATAGCGTTGGGTCCACAGTTGGCACAGAGACACACCTACTCTGTGGGTACAAGGAACAGCTCACACTTTGTCTCAATGTGCTTTGTAACTCACAAGAATGGCATAGTTCAGCTTGTAAGTACTTATTAGTCGTGGTCACACCCCCAGTGTTTAGAATCCACCCATACCGTTGGGTCACCAGTAGGCACAGAGACACACCTACTCTGTGGGTACAAGGAACAGCTCACACTTTGTCTCAATGTGCTTTGCAACTCACAAGAATGGCATAGGTCAGCTTGTAAGTACTTATTAGTCGTGGTCACACCCCCAGTGTTCAAAATCCACTCATAGCGTTGGGTCCACAGTTGGCACAGAGACACACCTACTCTGTGGGTACAAGGAACAGCTCACACTTTGTCTCAATGTGCTTTGTAACTCACAAGAATGGCATAGTTCAGCTTGTAAGTACTTATTAGTCGTGGTCACACCCCCAGTGTTTAGAATCCACCCATACCGTTGGGTCACCAGTAGGCACAGAGACACACCTACTCTGTGGGTACAAGGAACAGCTCACACTTTGTCTCAATGTGCTTTGCAACTCACAAGAACGGCATAGTTCAGCTTGTAAGTACTTATTATTCGTGGTCACACCCCCAGTGTTCAAAATCCACCCATAGCGTTGGGTCCCCAGTAGGCACAGAGACACACCTACTCTGTGTGTACAAGGAACAGCTCACATTTTGCCTCAATGTGCTTTGCAACTCACAAGAATGGTATAGGTCAGCTTGTAAGTACTTATTAGTCGTGGTCACACCCCCAGTGTTTAAAATCCACCCATAGCGTTGGGTCACCAGTAGGCATAGAGACACACCTACTCTGTGGGTACAAGGAACAGCTCACACTTTGTCTCAATGTGCTTTGCAACTCACAAGAATGGCATACTTCAGCTTGTAAGTACTTATTAGTCGTGGTCACACCCCCAGTGTTCAAAATCCACTCATAGCGTTGGGTCCCCAGTAGGCACAGAGACACACCTACTCTGTGGGTACAAGGAACAGCTCACACTTTGTCTCAATGTGCTTTGCAACTCACAAGAATGGCATAGTTCAGCTTGTAAGTACTTATTAGTCGTGGTCACACCCCCAGTGTTCAAAATCCACCCATAGCGTTGGGTCCCCAGTAGGCACAGAGACACACCTACTCTGTGGGTACAAGGAACAGCTCACACTTTGTCTCAATGTGCTTTGCAACTCACAAGAATGGCATAGGTCAGCTTGTAAGTACTTATTAGTCGTGGTCACACCCCCAATGTTCAAAATCCACTCATAGCGTTGGGTCCACAGTTGGCACAGAGACACACCTACTCTGTGGGTACAAGGAACAGCTCACACTTTGCCTCAATGTGCTTTGCAACTCACAAGAATGGCATAGGTCAGCTTGTAAGTACTTATTAGTCGTGGTCACACCCCCAGTGTTCAAAATCCACTCATAGCATTGGGTCCACAGTTGGCACAGAGACACACCTACTCTGTGGGTACAAGGAACAGCTCACACTTTGTCTCAATGTGCTTTGCAACTCACAAGAACGGCATAGTTCAGCTTGTAAGTACTTATTATTCGTGGTCACACCCCCAGTGTTCAAAATCCACCCATAGCGTTGGGTCCCCAGTAGGCACAGAGACACACCTACTCTGTGGGTACAAGGAACAGCTCACACTTTGCCTCAATGTGCTTTGCAACTCACAAGAATGGCATAGGTCAGCTTGTAAGTACTTATTAGTCGTGGTCACACCCCCAGTGTTCAAAATCCACTCATAGCATTGGGTCCACAGTTGGCACAGAGACACACCTACTCTGTGGGTACAAGGAACAGCTCACACTTTGTCTCAATGTGCTTTGCAACTCACAAGAATGGCATAGTTCAGCTTGTAAGTACTTATTAGTCGTGGTCACACCCCCAGTGTTTAGAATCCACCCATACCGTTGGGTCCCCAGTAGGCACAGAGACACACCTACTCTGTGTGTACAAGGAACAGCTCACATTTTGCCTCAATGTGCTTTGCAACTCACAAGAATGGCATAGGTCAGCTTGTAAGTACTTATTAGTCGTGGTCACACCCCCAGTGTTTAAAATCCACCCATAGCGTTGGGTCACCAGTAGGCATAGAGACACACCTACTCTGTGGGTACAAGGAACAGCTCACACTTTGTCTCAATGTGCTTTGCAACTCACAAGAATGGCATACTTCAGCTTGTAAGTACTTATTAGTCGTGGTCACACCCCCAGTGTTCAAAATCCACTCATAGCGTTGGGTCCCCAGTAGGCACAGAGACACACCTACTCTGTGGGTACAAGGAACAGCTCACACTTTGCCTCAATGTGCTTTGCAACTCACAAGAATGGCATAGGTCAGCTTGTAAGTACTTATTAGTCGTGGTCACACCCCCAGTGTTCAAAATCCACTCATAGCGTTGGGTCCCCAGTTGGCACAGAGACACACCTACTCTGTGGGTACAAGGAACAGCTCACACTTTGTCACAATGTGCTTTGCAACTCACATAAACGGCATAGTTCAGCTTGTAAGTACTTATTATTCGTGGTCACACCCCCAGTGTTCAAAATCCACCCATAGCGTTGGGTCCCCAGTAGGCACAGAGACACACCTACTCTGTGGGTACAAGGAACAGCTCACACTTTGCCTCAATGTGCTTTGCAACTCACAAGAATGGCATAGGTCAGCTTGTAAGTACTTATTAGTCGTGGTCACACCCCCAGTGTTCAAAATCCACTCATAGCATTGGGTCCACAGTTGGCACAGAGACACACCTACTCTGTGTGTACAAGGAACAGCTCACACTTTGTCTCAATGTGCTTTGCAACTCACAAGAATGGCATAGTTCAGCTTGTAAGTACTTATTAGTCGTGGTCACACCCCCAGTGTTTAGAATCCACCCATACCGTTGGGTCACCAGTAGGCACAGAGACACACCTACTCTGTGTGTACAAGGAACAGCTCACATTTTGCCTCAATGTGCTTTGCAACTCACAAGAATGGTATAGGTCAGCTTGTAAGTACTTATTAGTCGTGGTCACACCCCCAGTGTTTAAAATCCACCCATAGCGTTGGGTCACCAGTAGGCATAGAGACACACCTACTCTGTGGGTACAAGGAACAGCTCACACTTTGTCTCAATGTGCTTTGCAACTCACAAGAATGGCATACTTCAGCTTGTAAGTACTTATTAGTCGTGGTCACACCCCCAGTGTTCAAAATCCACTCATAGCGTTGGGTCCCCAGTAGGCACAGAGACACACCTACTCTGTGGGTACAAGGAACAGCTCACACTTTGCCTCAATGTGCTTTGCAACTCACAAGAATGGCATAGGTCAGCTTGTAAGTACTTATTAGTCGTGGTCACACCCCCAGTGTTCAAAATCCACTCATAGCGTTGGGTCCCCAGTTGGCACAGAGACACACCTACTCTGTGGGTACAAGGAACAGCTCACACTTTGTCACAATGTGCTTTGCAACTCACAAGAACGGCATAGTTCAGCTTGTAAGTACTTATTAGTCGTGGTCACACCCCCAGTGTTCAAAATCCACCCATAGCGTTGGGTCCCCAGTAGGCACAGAGACACACCTACTCTGTGGGTACAAGGAACAGCTCACACTTTGTCTCAATGTGCTTTGCAACTCACAAGAATGGCATAGTTCAGCTTGTAAGTACTTATTAGTCGTGGTCACACCCCCAGTGTTTAGAATCCACCCATACCGTTGGGTCACCAGTAGGCACAGAGACACACCTACTCTGTGGGTACAAGGAACAGCTCACACTTTGTCTCAATGTGCTTTGCAACTCACAAGAATGGCATAGGTCATCTTGTAAGTACTTATTAGTCGTGGTCACACCCCCAGTGTTCAAAATCCACTCATAGCGTTGGGTCCACAGTTGGCACAGAGACACACCTACTCTGTGGGTACAAGGAACAGCTCACACTTCGTCTCAATGTGCTTTGTAACTCACAAGAATGGCATAGTTCAGCTTGTAAGTACTTATTAGTCGTGGTCACACCCCCAGTGTTTAGAATCCACCCATACCGTTGGGTCACCAGTAGGCACAGAGACACACCTACTCTGTGGGTACAAGGAACAGCTCACACTTTGCCTCAATGTGCTTTGCAACTCACAAGAATGGCATAGGTCAGCTTGTAAGTACTTATTAGTCGTGGTCACACCCCCAGTGTTTAGAATCCACCCATACCGTTGGGTCACCAGTAGGCACAGAGACACACCTACTCTGTGTGTACAAGGAACAGCTCACATTTTGCCTCAATGTGCTTTGCAACTCACAAGAATGGTATAGGTCAGCTTGTAAGTACTTATTAGTCGTGGTCACACCCCCAGTGTTTAAAATCCACCCATAGCGTTGGGTCACCAGTAGGCATAGAGACGCACCTACTCTGTGGGTACAAGGAACAGCTCACACTTTGTCTCAATGTGCTTTGCAACTCACAAGAATGGCATAGTTCAGCTTGTAAGTACTTATTAGTCGTGGTCACACCCCCAGTGTTTAGAATCCACCCATACCGTTGGGTCACCAGTAGGCACAGAGACACACCTACTCTGTGGGTACAAGGAACAGCTCACACTTTGTCTCAATGTGCTTTGCAACTCACAAGAATGGCATAGGTCATCTTGTAAGTACTTATTAGTCGTGGTCACACCCCCAGTGTTCAAAATCCACTCATAGCGTTGGGTCCACAGTTGGCACAGAGACACACCTACTCTGTGGGTACAAGGAACAGCTCACACTTCGTCTCAATGTGCTTTGTAACTCACAAGAATGGCATAGTTCAGCTTGTAAGTACTTATTAGTCGTGGTCACACCCCCAGTGTTTAGAATCCACCCATACCGTTGGGTCACCAGTAGGCACAGAGACACACCTACTCTGTGGGTACAAGGAACAGCTCACACTTTGCCTCAATGTGCTTTGCAACTCACAAGAATGGCATAGGTCAGCTTGTAAGTACTTATTAGTCGTGGTCACACCCCCAGTGTTTAGAATCCACCCATACCGTTGGGTCACCAGTAGGCACAGAGACACACCTACTCTGTGTGTACAAGGAACAGCTCACATTTTGCCTCAATGTGCTTTGCAACTCACAAGAATGGTATAGGTCAGCTTGTAAGTACTTATTAGTCGTGGTCACACCCCCAGTGTTTAAAATCCACCCATAGCGTTGGGTCACCAGTAGGCATAGAGACGCACCTACTCTGTGGGTACAAGGAACAGCTCACACTTTGTCTCAATGTGCTTTGCAACTCACAAGAATGGCATACTTCAGCTTGTAAGTACTTATTAGTCGTGGTCACACCCCCAGTGTTCAAAGACCACTCATAGCGTTGGGTCCCCAGTAGGCACAGAGACACACCTACTCTGTGGGTACAAGGAACAGCTCACACTTTGCCTCAATGTGCTTTGCAACTCACAAGAATGGCATAGGTCAGCTTGTAAGTACTTATTAGTCGTGGTCACACCCCCAGTGTTCAAAATCCACTCATAGCGTTGGGTCCCCAGTTGGCACAGAGACACACCTACTCTGTGGGTACAAGGAACAGCTTACACTTTGTCACAATGTGCTTTGCAACTCACAAGAACGGCATAGTTCAGCTTGTAAGTACTTATTATTCGTGGTCACACCCCCAGTGTTCAAAATCCACCCATAGCGTTGGGTCCCCAGTAGGCACAGAGACACACCTACTCTGTGGGTACAAGGAACAGCTCACACTTTGCCTCAATGTGCTTTGCAACTCACAAGAATGGCATAGGTCAGCTTGTAAGTACTTATTAGTCGTGGTCACACCCCCAGTGTTCAAAATCCACTCATAGCATTGGGTCCACAGTTGGCACAGAGACACACCTACTCTGTGGGTACAAGGAACAGCTCACACTTTGTCTCAATGTGCTTTGCAACTCACAAGAATGGCATAGTTCAGCTTGTAAGTACTTATTAGTCGTGGTCACACCCCCAGTGTTTAGAATCCACCCATACCGTTGGGTCACCAGTAGGCACAGAGACACACCTACTCTGTGTGTACAAGGAACAGCTCACATTTTGCCTCAATGTGCTTTGCAACTCACAAGAATGGTATAGGTCAGCTTGTAAGTACTTATTAGTCGTGGTCACACCCCCAGTGTTTAAAATCCACCCATAGCGTTGGGTCACCAGTAGGCATAGAGACACACCTACTCTGTGGGTACAAGGAACAGCTCACACTTTGTCTCAATGTGCTTTGCAACTCACAAGAATGGCATACTTCAGCTTGTAAGTACTTATTAGTCGTGGTCACACCCCCAGTGTTCAAAATCCACTCATAGCGTTGGGTCCCCAGTAGGCACAGAGACACACCTACTCTGTGGGTACAAGGAACAGCTCACACTTTGCCTCAATGTGCTTTGCAACTCACAAGAATGGCATAGGTCAGCTTGTAAGTACTTATTAGTCGTGGTCACACCCCCAGTGTTCAAAATCCACTCATAGCGTTGGGTCCCCAGTTGGCACAGAGACACACCTACTCTGTGGGTACAAGGAACAGCTCACACTTTGTCACAATGTGCTTTGCAACTCACAAGAACGGCATAGTTCAGCTTGTAAGTACTTATTAGTCGTGTTCACACCCCCAGTGTTCAAAATCCACCCATAGCGTTGGGTCCCCAGTAGGCACAGAGACACACCTACTCTGTGGGTACAAGGAACAGCTCACACTTTGCCTCAATGTGCTTTGCAACTCACAAGAATGGCATAGGTCAGCTTGTAAATACTTATTAGTCGTGGTCACACCCCCAGTGTTCAAAATCCACTCATAGCATTGGGTCGACAGTTGGCACAGAGACACACCTACTCTGTGGGTACAAGGAACAGCTCACACTTTGTCTCAATGTGCTTTGCAACTCACAAGAATGGCATAGTTCAGCTTGTAAGTACTTATTAGTCGTGGTCACACCCCCAGTGTTTAGAATCCACCCATACCGTTGGGTCACCAGTAGGCACAGAGACACACCTACTCTGTGGGTACAAGGAACAGCTCACACTTTGTCTCAATGTGCTTTGCAACTCACAAGAATGGCATAGGTCATCTTGTAAGTACTTATTAGTCGTGGTCACACCCCCAGTGTTCAAAATCCACTCATAGCGTTGGGTCCACAGTTGGCACAGAGACACACCTACTCTGTGGGTACAAGGAACAGCTCACACTTCGTCTCAATGTGCTTTGTAACTCACAAGAATGGCATAGTTCAGCTTGTAAGTACTTATTAGTCGTGGTCACACCCCCAGTGTTTAGAATCCACCCATACAGTTGGGTCACCAGTAGGCACAGAGACACACCTACTCTGTGGGTACAAGGAACAGCTCACACTTTGCCTCAATGTGCTTTGCAACTCACAAGAATGGCATAGGTCAGCTTGTAAGTACTTATTAGTCGTGGTCACACCCCCAGTGTTTAGAATCCACCCATAGCGTTGGGTCACCAGTAGGCACAGAGACACACCTACTCTGTGGGTACAAGGAACAGCTCACACTTTGCCTCAATGTGCTTTGCAACTCACAAGAATGGCATAGGTCAGCTTGTAAGTACTTATTAGTCGTGGTCACACCCCCAGTGTTCAAAATCCACTCATAGCGTTGGGTCCACAGTTGGCACAGAGACACACCTACTCTGTGGGTACAAGGAACAGCTCACACTTTGTCTCAATGTGCTTTGTAACTCACAAGAATGGCATAGTTCAGCTTGTAAGTACTTATTAGTCGTGGTCACACCCCCAGTGTTTAGAATCCACCCATACCGTTGGGTCACCAGTAGGCACAGAGACACACCTACTCTGTGGGTACAAGGAACAGCTCACACTTTGTCTCAATGTGCTTTGCAACTCACAAGAACGGCATAGTTCAGCTTGTAAGTACTTATTATTCGTGGTCACACCCCCAGTGTTCAAAATCCACCCATAGCGTTGGGTCCCCAGTAGGCACAGAGACACACCTACTCTGTGTGTACAAGGAACAGCTCACATTTTGCCTCAATGTGCTTTGCAACTCACAAGAATGGTATAGGTCAGCTTGTAAGTACTTATTAGTCGTGGTCACACCCCCAGTGTTTAAAATCCACCCATAGCGTTGGGTCACCAGTAGGCATAGAGACACACCTACTCTGTGGGTACAAGGAACAGCTCACACTTTGTCTCAATGTGCTTTGCAACTCACAAGAATGGCATACTTCAGCTTGTAAGTACTTATTAGTCGTGGTCACACCCCCAGTGTTCAAAATCCACTCATAGCGTTGGGTCCCCAGTAGGCACAGAGACACACCTACTCTGTGGGTACAAGGAACAGCTCACACTTTGTCTCAATGTGCTTTGCAACTCACAAGAATGGCATAGTTCAGCTTGTAAGTACTTATTAGTCGTGGTCACACCCCCAGTGTTCAAAATCCACCCATAGCGTTGGGTCCCCAGTAGGCACAGAGACACACCTACTCTGTGGGTACAAGGAACAGCTCACACTTTGTCTCAATGTGCTTTGCAACTCACAAGAATGGCATAGGTCAGCTTGTAAGTACTTATTAGTCGTGGTCACACCCCCAATGTTCAAAATCCACTCATAGCGTTGGGTCCACAGTTGGCACAGAGACACACCTACTCTGTGGGTACAAGGAACAGCTCACACTTTGCCTCAATGTGCTTTGCAACTCACAAGAATGGCATAGGTCAGCTTGTAAGTACTTATTAGTCGTGGTCACACCCCCAGTGTTCAAAATCCGCCCATAGCGTTGGGTCCCCAGTAGGCACAGAGACACACCTACTCTGTGGGTACAAGGAACAGCTCACACTTTGCCTCAATGTGCTTTGCAACTCACAAGAATGGCATAGGTCAGCTTGTAAGTACTTATTAGTCGTGGTCACACCCCCAGTGTTCAAAATCCACTCATAGCATTGGGTCCACAGTTGGCACAGAGACACACCTACTCTGTGGGTACAAGGAACAGCTCACACTTTGTCTCAATGTGCTTTGCAACTCACAAGAACGGCATAGTTCAGCTTGTAAGTACTTATTATTCGTGGTCACACCCCCAGTGTTCAAAATCCACCCATAGCGTTGGGTCCCCAGTAGGCACAGAGACACACCTACTCTGTGGGTACAAGGAACAGCTCACACTTTGCCTCAATGTGCTTTGCAACTCACAAGAATGGCATAGGTCAGCTTGTAAGTACTTATTAGTCGTGGTCACACCCCCAGTGTTCAAAATCCACTCATAGCATTGGGTCCACAGTTGGCACAGAGACACACCTACTCTGTGGGTACAAGGAACAGCTCACACTTTGTCTCAATGTGCTTTGCAACTCACAAGAATGGCATAGTTCAGCTTGTAAGTACTTATTAGTCGTGGTCACACCCCCAGTGTTTAGAATCCACCCATACCGTTGGGTCACCAGTAGGCACAGAGACACACCTACTCTGTGTGTACAAGGAACAGCTCACATTTTGCCTCAATGTGCTTTGCAACTCACAAGAATGGTATAGGTCAGCTTGTAAGTACTTATTAGTCGTGGTCACACCCCCAGTGTTTAAAATCCACCCATAGCATTGGGTCACCAGTAGGCATAGAGACACACCTACTCTGTGGGTACAAGGAACAGCTCACACTTTGTCTCAATGTGCTTTGCAACTCACAAGAATGGCATACTTTAGCTTGTAAGTACTTATTAGTCGTGGTCACACCCCCAGTGTTCAAAATCCACTCATAGCGTTGGGTCCCCAGTAGGCACAGAGACACACCTACTCTGTGGGTACAAGGAACAGCTCACACTTTGCCTCAATGTGCTTTGCAACTCACAAGAATGGCATAGGTCAGCTTGTAAGTACTTATTAGTCGTGGTCACACCCCCAGTGTTCAAAATCCACTCATAGCGTTGGGTCCCCAGTTGGCACAGAGACACACCTACTCTGTGGGTACAAGGAACAGCTCACACTTTGTCACAATGTGCTTTGCAACTCACAAGAACGGCATAGTTCAGCTTGTAAGTACTTATTAGTCGTGGTCACACCCCCAGTGTTCAAAATCCACCCATAGCGTTGGGTCCCCAGTAGGCACAGAGACACACCTACTCTGTGTGTACAAGGAACAGGTCACACTTTGCCTCAATATGCTTTGCAACTCACAAGAATGACATCCATCTCCATAGGTCAGCTTAGCTTGTAAGTACTTACTAGTTGTGGACACGCTCCTAGCTGGTCCAGTGTTCAGGATCCGCGCCTGATGTTGAGTCCGTGGTTGGCACAGGTACACATCTACCCTATGACTACATAGTACAGCTCACGATCTCGGCGAAGCAACTCCATATAACAGTGTTTACGTTCACGATCTATTAAGCGCGCGCTTCTGCGCCCGCCGCGTAAGGAATGTTAAACCTATTCATTTTAAAATGTGCGGCTGAGGAATGTGGGGCTAACTTCCACACGGTACAGTGCCGTCAGAGGCGGGTTACGATCCAGGGGTGCACCTTAATGTGAGTGACGTGGCGGTTGACAGCACCAGTAATCCAACGTTTGTTCAATTGCGAATCAAACAGTCGAAGACCGACCCGTTTCGACTTGGGGCGAAGTTGGTGGTCGGGAGAACGGGTACGAGTCTTTGCCCAGTGGCAGCACTTCTCGAGTACCTTCGAGTAAGGGGGGTAAGCGAGGGTCCGTTGTTTCGCTACCAGGACGGGCGGTATTTGACGAGGCAGCGCCTTGTCGAGTCACTGAGGGAGGGCCTGTCGAGAGCGGGTATCGATCGGAGTAAGTACTGCAGCCACAGCTTAAGGATAGGAGCGGCAACAACGGCGGCCAAGAAGGGCCTGGGCGACGCTGTCATGAAGACACTGGGTAGATGGGAGAGTGTGGCGTACCAGAAGTATGTTCGGATCCCGTCCGAGCAGTTGGCGAGCTACTCCGCACTGTTAGTGTCGTAGGTATAACCATAGATAGCACACCGCTAGGTTGTAATACTTGGTAGTTACATGCAGTGTATTTTTTAATAGCCGCACATGTACCGTCAGTCATGTTGTTTCGTGCAAGGGAGAGTCGCGGGCGGGGATGGAGTGTGGCTGCGGGTTGTGCTTGGGCTAGGAGAGGTCCCTCTCCTTTTGGGCCGGAACTGGCAGTTGCCGCCAGTATCCCCCCAAGCCCAACCCCCTCCCCGAGGGGGAAGGCCGGGGGGACCTACCTCCAACCTTGGGGGCGGGGCCGGGACCGCCCTGGGCACTTCCGCCAACCCCGAGGGGTACATTGTGATCCCAGGGGAGACAGGACGTAAGGAATTCAGGGTAAGTCCAGGTAAGCTGTTAAATACGGTTTGAACGCACGTTTAGACCGGGTTAACAGCGACCGACTTGCAGGGGGGCGGGGCGTGGCTGGGGGCGGGCGCTACGTGGCGCGCACGGCAGCGGGTCAGGTCTACATATATACAGGTTGCTAGGCAGGCATCACCTTAGGTTGGCGGACAAACGTGTGGAGGGCTGCAGCAGGGTGCCAGGAGGATAGTCTCTCCCACCCACCCACCCCCTCTTAGTAGTAGGTAGTTCTTGCTCCGTCAGGGGATGGCTTATGCTATCTTTCTGACGTGATCAGTGTCAAGGGCCGGAACTGGCAGTTGCCGCCAGTATCCCCCCAAGCCCAACCCCCTCCCCGAGGGGGAAGGCCGGGGGGACCTACCTCCGACCTTGGGGGCGGGGCCGGGACCGCCCTGGGCACTTCCGCCAACCCCGAGGGGTACATTGTGATCCCAGGGGAGACAGGACGTAAGGAATTCAGGGTAAGTCCAGGTAAGCTGTTAACCACCAACCTTTGAAACATGAGACTGCTTGTTAACACGACACGTCCTGTTGCCATTTACAAGCCATACAAGGACTGTACCACTATTGTTCTATTTATTGCCCTAATCACATGGCGTAGAGATGTTTACAAGATGTGGTATGGCTCGCCAAAAGCGGCCTACTTTTGACGGACATCTCCACTTTGAAGCGCTTATTCTCCCTGTAGGACAAATTCTATGGCCAAACTAAAAGTGGAAAACCAAAGAAGACAGAAGGTACTTACAGCGTATGGTTAGGAACTAGTGTCACATTTTTTCTTGGCGGTGGTAGATACGACTAAACTTGAGTGTGCGTATGGCGTATACACGTACGCTTGTGGTTTTGTGCAATTAAAGGTTTTACTCGTGAGGTGGCTTCGCTTTCACATACTGTGCGGCATTGAGCATCATGATACAAGGCATGGTAGGACCTCTGCAAGTTATTAACACCTGGCGTGGTTGGACTCAGCCCCTTGCTCTCCGAGAAGGCCAAACCCTGAACGGGTACGCCTTGCCCATGGGGTGGTATGAAATGCATTTTTAGTGGTACTAGTATTGAGATGCCTGGGAATGATGCCCTAAGGTTGGCCATGATTAGTGATGTTCCATGCTTTGTTGATAGACTTCAAATTGTGATATGTGTACCTAGTGACGCATGTGTGTAGGGCACTTCTCTTGTGCTACAGTATAACCATTAATGTACACAATGTGTTGATATTTGATGGCTAGTATGCATCAGGATAGGTCTATACTTGAAGATCCTTATGAGGTTGCCTAAAAATACACCACTAAAGTATTGGTGATGTTTGGCCTTAAATGTCTGACGAAGGGTGCATCATGATGGTTGAAGCCCTTATCAGTGGCTCTGGTGGTTTTGACTATTTCATTTGCCAGTTCACCTTGACAAGTCTGTGTGTGTTTTTATAGTTGACATATTGGAATCATATCATTGCATCCTGTAGCTTCCCCTTCTCCTCAATCTGTTTAATCATTTCTATGGTGATGGACTCATACTCCCCAATCAGCTACATACATAAACAGCTCCTCCTTTGTTGCCAGTTCACCCTGACAAGTCTGTACTGAAAGCTAAAAAGCTGGATGTGCTGGTTGTGGCCATAGGTACAAAGACCAGCTGCGGGTCACAGTTATGACAGAAAGAGCCCAAAGATCTTCATGAATGAAGATTCCATGGGTCAAATGGAGCCCAGGTATCCATCCTACCAGTGTAAATACACAATTGAGATACTGACCTGTGACTGCTTATGTGTCAAAGTGTGGCTCTGATATGCAATTTATTTCCATATTCCATCTAATGGCACTCCTGCATACACCTCCAGCAGCCATGATAGACCTATGGTTAGAATGGTTACTGAGATGTGATGGTTTCCAGTGTTCTTTCTGGAAAGCCTTCTATGCAACTAGCATTTATTTCTGTTTAGCCATGGGACAGGAGTGATGTGGTGGTATGACCCTTTAATGAATTATTTTATGAGACCTTTTGTCACCTCTTTTGGGCTGATATCTGGGTAGGCTATATGTACATGTAAGCTTTCATCATGTGTCTTCCATTGATATACATTTGTGGAGCTGTAATATGGTGTAGCTCTGTTCATCACCCGTTTGTACAAATTCACAACAATAGAGGGGTGGATCTTGGTAAAGGCAATGCTGAAGGAGCTATTCACACGTTCAGAAAATTCTGTACACTTATACGATGGCCTTTTTCTCTTTCCTGTAGCCACCAAAAGGCTTCCACACACTCTGCAGCGTTGCTGGACCTTATAGTTGTGCGGATCGATTCAACTACTGTGACCGGATTGAATAACAAACTATGCCGATTATTCATAAAAAACACATTCGTGATTTGTGTGCTGAAAGAAAAAATGTGACACTTTCTAAACCATGTGTTTGCCTATTGTGATGCTTTTTCTCGATGATGCTACGTCCTGACTTTCTTGGGAATTTGCCTGGCGTCCGCCTCATAGGCTTGAACTTACCCCCTTCCCTACGGCAATGGTGTAAAAGTAGGATGCGCATTTAAAGGAAACGCAACAAAGCGCTTGCGCATATGAGATATACTCACCTACGATGAACGTCAAGATCAAATAACCATGTTTTGCACATATCTGATGTATATGAAGTATGGATATGGCTCGCTCAAAAAGTACCATTGATAATGAGGTGTGGATTATAGTTCCAAAACCATTTACGGTATTGTTCTAATTGTAACCTAGTGTCCAGCCGCAAACTACTGTGATCTCAGAATGCTCATTAATGGTTATAAAAAGGATGCGGTGAGTGAGGATGGATCCCTTCTTGCTCCGGATGTAACAAATGGCTTGGTGTTGTACATCAACTCCAACCTAAAAAATGCCAAACCCGTAGAAATAGCGAGGATAGTGGCAAAACTAGCCCCAAGACAAGATGTGAACATTAATGCATTGTGCGCCTCCATTAAGCGTGCACAGGAAAAAAATGCGTCGAATCACATTTTGTTCCCGCATATGATTTTATACAGATTTCATGAAATCATAACAAGATTTTCCAAATGTGAAATCTCGAAAAGATTTTTCAATACATTACAAATCAGGTGAATGATTCTACACTATAAGCAAATCATGTTTTTGATTTCACATAATATTTTTCCCCCCGCTTCCGCTATGCTTATAGTAGAAATGTTAACAGCACAATTTCTAATCATTGTTCAGAGATGCCATGCGTGCACCACAACAAAATAAGTAATGGAATGTTTTTTACATTGAAGCAAGAACACACATATATGTATAATAACTGACAAACTTGACTCATAAGACATTATATATTAATTAACGTGGAAGCTCAGTGACATAATATGATGCTGCTCCTTTTCTTCCAGTGGGTGCAAGAGCACAACGGTTCAAAAATCTTCTAGGGCTCATGACTCTGTCTTGTTCATAAAATGCATCATTTACCATATAAAGCCCAGTAGTCTTATCAATTTGAGGTGTTTTGAAGCACATCCACGTTACATATGCTAAGGAATTCTCAAACACTTCATTCTTTTTGCCATTACTTGTGTCATATGTCAAAGTAACACATAGCTTGAAAAAGAACCTGATAATTCCAAAATAGGGTTGAAGTTCATTGCTATCTTTTAACACAAATAAGGCCTTTACTACTGTCGTGTTTCTCGGATACTCAGGATTCCAATTGAATATAATTACAGGAAATCAAAGGGCACAGTGCAGACACAACTACTATCCAACTAACTACTCGGCTATAGTGCACGCTAGGAAAAATGAGAAGTGAATGAACACGTGGTGTATGTGTTAAATATCCCCAAATTGCGCATGTGCAAGACAACAGAAATGGTGTCCGGTTACAGTGTCAGAACACCTCCCTGCCAGCCTTGATGTCCTCCATGGATTACTGAGAGGCGAAATCTGCTCTAATGGTAGGGTTTGTTGGTGCATGGTTTCTGGCTGATCTTCTGGGGTTGTCTCGAGTGTAGTCCCCACCAGTTGGAAGCCGAGGATTGCGGTACTGCCGCTTTGGTTGAGCAGGAATCCTTGGCTCTTCTGCAGGAATGGGAGGTGCTTGGGTGTCAAGAGGGGAGGTTACCACCTCCATGTTTGGTGGAATTGAAAATGGTTCCCTGGTGCCTACTGGCAATTCCTCTCCGGGGTCTGCATCCTCTTGAGCTCCATAGCGTGGACGCAGCTGCTCTATGTGTCTTCGCCAAGTGCCACCCCGTGGGAACACCCTCACATTTACACTACGGGTGCCAAACACCTTAGTGACCACAGCAGGCACCCATCTGGCATCCTTCTCCCGCCTAGGTCCACAATAGAGAGCATAGCATGGTGTGCCTACTGAGTATATAGGCGCCACTCTGTCTGTGACCTCTTGAGCTTGAGACTTTGTGGCTTCCCTAGCCTGCTTTCCTTGAGCAGTGTGTGCAGGGGAGGGAAGGAGAATGTCAATTCTGGTCCTAATCTGCCGCCCATTTAAAAGTTCGCTAGGAGAATAGCCCTCAGCACGAGGTGTCCGGCGATACTGCATTAGGAACTCCTGTACTGCAGCTCGAGGTGAGAGTGATGATTTGGAGAGGGCCTGCTTAAAAGTCTGGACCAGACGTTCAGCTGCCCCATTGGTGGCGGGATGGTATGGCGCACCTGTGAGATGGATGATGCCCCTCTCACGACACCAGGCTTGGAACTCCTCTGAGGAGAATGAAGTGGCATTGTCCGACACAATGGTATGTGGATAGCCAAAGTGTGCAAAGTCCTGCTCCAACAACTCTGTGGTGGACTTGGTGGATGTGGAGGTGGTGGGATGGATGCATGGATACTTTGAGTATGCATCAATAAGTACTAGCCAATTGCTTCCCAGAAAATTGATGGCGTGGTCAACATGTACACGACTCCATGGCTTCTCTGGAAGCATCCAAGGGTGGTTAGCAACTTTTGGTGGCTTATTCTGGTGTTCTGCACACGCTGTGCATCGGTGGCAAAGGTCCATGATCTCTGCATCCATCCCTGGCCAGTAGACTGCCGTGCGAGCCAGTGATTTCATTCGTTGCATCCCAAAATGCCCCAAATGTAAAAGTTGCAGTACCTGGGGCCGCAGACTTGGTGGAATCACCACTCTGGATCCATAGAGGAGGCAACCATGAGCTGTAGATAGTGAAATTGCTAACTTGCGAAACACTTCCATTGAACCCTCTTGCATGTCTTCATTTGATGCACCCTTAGGAGGCCATCCTTCTCTAGTGTAGCGCATGACATTGGCAATGACAGCGTCCTTTGATGATTCCTTTGCCAGTGTTCCTGGGTCAGTAGGATTTAGCTGAAGGCTGACTGCCTTGATGGTGCAGACTGTGTCCACGTCAGCATCACTTTCCTCCTCATCAAACTTGGCGTCAGGCCCTGCTGGAAGGCGGCTAAGAGCATCTGCATTACCATGGTCCGACGTCTTCCGATACTCAATCGAGTAGTTGTACTGACTGAGCATCAGAGCCCACCGAGCCAACCTGTTAGCAGCCAGTGCAGGAGTTGCTTTTGTTGGTCCAAACAGAGCAATAAGTGGCTGGTGATCTGTGACCAAGATGAAAGTACGACCATAGAGGAACTGGTGGAACTTGTTGAGGGCAAAGATGATGGCCAGTGCCTCTTTCTGGATCTGACTGTATCCACGCTGGGTGCTTGTAAGGGTCTTTGAAGCATTGGCAATTGGGCGCTCACTCCCGTCACTGTACCGGTGGAAGAGAACGGCTCCCAAACCAACCTCTGATGCATCGCAGGAGATCCCAATGGGAAGGGAGGGATCAAAATGCACCAGAATGGTGTCATCACACAACAGGTCTTTGAGCTCCTGAAAAGCTGCTTGTTCCTCTATGCCCCACTTCCATGGAACATCTTTTTTGGTGAGATGATGAAGGGGTGCAGTGACTGTAGCCAGGTTGGGAAGAAACTTGCCATAGAACTGAACTGAACCGAGGAAGGAGCGGAGACCTGAAACAGTTTCTGGAGGTGGCATCATCTTCACAGCATCAACCTTCGAACCTTTTGCAATCCCCTGTCGCGAAAGGATATGCCCAAGGTATTCAACTGATGGTTGCGCAAAAATACACTTCTCCAGGCGGCAACGAAGACCCTTATCCTGCAAGCGTTTGAGGAGAGAACGAAGGTTCTGGAGGTGTTCAGCAGCTGTGGCACCACTGACCAGAATGTCGTCCATGTAAACTGCTACACCTTGGAGGTCCCTGGTCAACTGGTCCATGATTTCTTGAAAGTATCCCGGAGCTGAACTGATGCCGAACGGAAGTCGTGTCTGAAGTAGGACTCCTCGATGAGTACTAAGTGCCAATCGCCTCTGACTCTCTGGTGCCAGCATGATTTGGTTGTAGGCATCGGCCAAATCGATCTTCGTGAAACCATGACCCCCACCCAACTTCCGCATCAGGTCCTCTGGAAGTGGCATTGGATGACGGTGAGGTTCCAGTTGCTGATTAACAGTGACAGAGTAATCTCCACAGACCCGAAGTTTAGCTGGTTGTCCGGGAAGGCATGGCTTACGAATAGGAACCACTGGTGTCCCATACTCGTTAAACTGGGTTGGTTGCCACACCCCTTTGGCAATTCCTGCATCATAGGCTTGGCAGAGATCCTCCTGGATGGCGAAAGGAACTACACGTGCTTTACAGAAGATGGGCTTCGCATCTGGCTTGAACTTCACCTCCAGTTGGAAGTCCTTGAGACACCCAAGTTCTGGCTTGAACAGTTCAGGAAATTCCTTACAGAGTTGCTTGCATGCATCCTGAAGTGTATGATCCACCTTTAGATCATCAAAAATTGGCCTGATAGAAGAGGGACCTTCTTGTTTGTCCACAGGCAGGCCCAGAAGTGCAGTGACATTGATACACAGCCTGACTATGGCCTTGCGACCCAAAAGGTTGAGCCGGGGAACTTTGGTGACAATGAAGTCTACTGATTTTCCCTGGGAACTGTCCTCACCCTGAAGTGAGACCACCATTTTGAACCTACCCAAGGTGGGTAGTGGCTGTCCATTTGCTACCTCGTATCGTCCTGTGACAGGAGACAGCAAAGGCTTTCCCAATTTACTCCAGACATCCGTGGAGCAGAAATTGTCCCCGGCGCCTGTGTCCACTTCGAAAACAAACTGTTTTCCCTGGATTTGAACTGCTTGCTCAAGTTGTGGGACCGCCTCAATGATCTTCACTGTCTGTATCAGGTGCTTGGAGATTGTCTTCACAGGTTGGGTGTGCTTCTTTTTCTTCAGACACACTGCCTCTAGATGTCCCAGCTTTTGGCAGTACCGACATATTGCCTCCTTGTACGGGCAATCAGCCGACCTGTGATCTGTCTTCCCACAACGCGGGCATGTTCCAGAGGGAAACTCTCTACCCTTTACCAACATCTGTTGTTTTAGGTGTTCGTCTGGTTCTGGGGAGAGCGACCGTCTCTTAGATTCGACTTTATGAAGGCTTGTCTTAGTCCCATATACTGTCTCCTTCGCAACCCTCGCTGCTTCCTCTATCTCCACGGCAAGTGATATTGCATTAGCAAAAGTCAGTTCGTTTTCCTTGACTTTGAACAGCGCCTTCAAAACAGCTTCATTGCCGACGGAACACATAAAGCGGGTGCGCATTGCTTCGTCCAGTGGGTCACGGATAGCGGTGAAGTTGCAAGTGACTGCGTCATGACGAATTCGCGCGGCGAGTTCCTGGATTGTCTCTCCCGGCTTGCGACTCATTGAGGACCAATATTTAAAACGCTCCCGAATGACGTAGCGCGTAGGGTCGAATTGGGCCTTCATGTAGTCCGTGATCTCTTCGAGCGTGAGTTCGTTGATATCCTTGGACGGTGACTGCTGGGATGCAAGGTTACTCAGTAGCTTGAAGTTAACCCGCGACTGATTTGTAAGGAACACCTGCGCTCTTTTGTCAACTGGGATAGAGTGAGCACCGACAAACGTTTGGAACCTTGCCCAGTAGTCACTCCACAACTCGGCTGTAGAATCAAAAGGTGTGAAGCAGGGAATGGCCGCTATGGACGGACTAGAAGAACATGTCTCTTCTTGCTTTTGCTTGCCCACCTGTCCCATGACCGCGGCAATTAGCGTTTCCGTATGCTTTCGCCCTTCCTCCAATTGTTGCTGCTGAGCCGCCATCTGTTGCTGGAGAAGTTTGATAAGTTGTTCTGTCTCTGCCATCCTGCCGACTACGCCACTTTATCCTGTCGTGTTTCTCGGATACTCAGGATTCCAATTGAATATAATTACAGGAAATCAAAGGGCACAGTGCAGACACAACTACTATCCAACTAACTACTCGGCTATAGTGCACGCTAGGAAAAATGAGAAGTGAATGAACACGTGGTGTATGTGTTAAATATCCCCAAATTGCGCATGTGCAAGACAACAGAAATGGTGTCCGGTTACAGTGTCAGAACAACTACAGAACCCCTGTCTGTAGAATTAAAGTCAGAGGAGTATGTTTGTCCATTCACTGCACACCGTCCAAATTTGTCAATCATAGGATTCGCATAAACATTACCATCCGTGTTGTATACTTTTTTGCAAAATTCCTCAATATTTTTGTAAACCTCCTTGTCCACTTTTACACGACTCTTACTTGGATGTAAGAATTCAATTGGCCAATGATCAATTTCACCTCTGTCTATACTGCATTGATATTCAAAACGGTCTAAAACAGGTGAAGTGTACAACTTGTACTGATACACTGCATAGTTATCTGCATCCATTTCCACATCTGTTGCCAGTATAGGTTTCAGTGCTGTAGAGGTCTTTGCCGATATGTTTGGCAATTCACAACTAGAGAAACAAAGCTGCTGCAATAGTTTGACCATTATTTGTGATTCAATATTCCGTCCATTATTTGGAATCTCACTTAGATAACCATTCATCCGTTCATAAGCATAGCACCAATAACCATGTGGTGGTCCATAATCACTAATAATATCACAAATATGTAGGGCCATGTGATAATTTATAGAAATATCCCATTTCCCATATGCTGCAGCAAATCTTTTATGATGCTCGTGTATTAACCTGTACAATGTCTCAATATCTTCTTCACTCATGATTGGCTTAGTTATATGCACCACAATTTCACATAGTAGGGACAAAGACTTAAAAAACTTATCTGGTAGCAAACCTGAAAAACAAGGTCTGGCATAAACACAAGCAAAGTTTTTCCACTGTTGGGCTGTTAACCCCGAAAGTCCATCAGCACCTTTTATGTTTGTAGGCAATCTTCCAATGTCATATGGCAACCTTATACTTTGCATCCTTTTATAAACTTCGGCAAGCTTGCTATCAAGAATGTTTTGAAGGCACAATTTTACTTCATTCTGAACCATACCTAAAAGGAAAGTGTGCATTGGGTCTGTTATTAGCATTTTAACCATATCAAAGTATGGTAAGCGAACTAACTCTGAGTAGCGAACTCCATTTTTTTCCTGAATTTCTTTTGCTATTTTCAGAGAGCCAGCTGACTGGTATTCCTTGGCTTGGTCTCGCACTTGGGCATTGGTTCTGTCTGGCGCTGCAACACATGTATAGTATGACATTTTACCAGAAGCACCTTTCTTTGTGAGATCCCTTTCAGCCATAAAGTTGCAGCGGGAACACCCTAAATCAGCTTTGTGACCTAAATATTGCGAGACTTTCCTTAGTGCTGGCATATCAGATGAAACACCTAGTAAAGCTGCTTTAACTATCTTTAGAGTTGAATTAGTTATTGGTATTCCATTCCACAATAAAAGCAGATCTTCAACCATAGGCTGGAGGAAAGTATTTACATTTCCCTTTGGCTCTGTAGGGCCAGGTATAATGCCTAGTACCATGGTCCATCTCTTTTTAAATCGTTCATTTCTAGGTAAGTTTATTACACTCATCATTAGTGCAGATACTTTGTATTCCGATCGATCAAATGGCTTAAACCAGTCAACATTTAATAGAAGGCCAATGCTGAGAGCATCTTTATCATTAAATGATGGATTAGTCTTTGAAAACTCTTTCCAGACGTTTCCATCTACAATATCCATCATCACATTATCAGGCAATCCTCTAGGAGCCATGGGCTTTCCAATCAATGTTTTAAATGTTGAATCACTTAAAAACTTTGTAATCCAAGCAGATGGTGGCACAAAGTAGAATGTTTTGTGTGGCACCCATGTTTTCTTCAAAAAGGCCATATTTTTAAAGTATCCTAGCTCGTGGCCACATCTTTTACCAAATGTGACATGAGTGCATGTCTTGCTAGGTGGCAGAGATGTTTCTGTATACAGCTGATTGCATGAATCGTTAGGGCAGACAATAAATACTGTTCCTTCTATTTTACCCAGTGACAAAACATTTAACACACCATCTAAAGTTGTGGGGAAGATTTTATGAAGTGGATGATCAATGAGCTGCAGTAAAGTAGAAATGAGCCCGCACATAGGTAAAATGGCTGACTTAGTTAACTTGTATTTAAAAAATATTCGAATCAAAATGATACAAATCCACTTTAGTAAACTGTAATGTGGACCTGCACTTATCTCCATATGTTTTTGATAAGATGTACTTGATTCATGATTGTTAGCATCCTGTATTTCCATCTGAACTGAATTTCCAATGACAGCACTCCCATCTTCTGAGTTGTTTTGCTCTGTACCTTGAGATATTTCCAAGTTATCAAAATCTGTTTCAGAATCCATCCTGTGCACAGAATAATCAGCTTCAGGCTCAGAGGGTTCAGTATCAGATTCCTCAAAACATGCATCTGATAACCTTTCTGTACCTTGTGTGGTCAGTACATGGGGTAATGAATCATTCTAATGAGGAATGACTTACCAGAACACTCTTGTGTCCCCACATAAATATCATCTTGTACTGAGAACAGGTCATGATCACTGTCACTAGAATTCTGTTCATTTGCTACATGGGAAATATATATATGTACTGTACAACACTTACAAAAATGGATGCATGCATGCTGTATCCATAAATCCAGAGCGTAGAAGATGGAACTATTATTCATGAATGCCAAAAGCAGAGGTCTTATGACTAACGTAATAAGGGAAGTTGAACATGCATGGCTCATTCACTCCTCTAGTATTTAGCACATCAGGAGGAATGGGTAAGTGTGCTTCAGTTACATATAAGAGAATTGCCACCCTTCTATCTATGAAGATCTGCATTGGTTTTTCCCTCTTGCGCTCTGCCATTATGTGCCTTAGAGGTGCCAGATCTTCACAAGGACGACCATTGACACACAGTACCATTGACTTGGCTGTTGCCAAAGCCAAGGTTCCTTTTAGATGTTAGTTTGTGTGTTTATGTGTGTCCATTCTACATGTATGTGTAGCAGCTTTATCTTTGCATTATAAAAAATTAAAAAAAATTATTACATATTGCTACATACGCGTACGCACATGTACGTATGTGGTACCAGAAATATAACCACAACCATGATCTGTGTAGATTAATATCCCAGCCCCATGCGCAAGCGCAAGCTGCCCTTTTCCCACGCACCTGTAGATAAACCATTTGAAATCGTTACATCCATATCCAGATTGGAATTCAGCTGCAGACTTTCCCTGGTTTCTGGCGTACAAACGTCTTTGTCTGCCTCTCCAGCCTCAGTCCCGTAAATGTTGCGGTGTCTACAAACGGTCGAGTAAGAATAACGGCACTTTTTTTTGCATTTTGAACAATTGCAGGCATATAGCCCCACTCTTTTTTGAGCGCAAACTCTTGGTGGCATTTTGCTTTTCACAACGCATGCGCAGTTTATGTGCACGTGTTTGATAAAATGTCGACTTCTAGAAGTTCAAAGGCAGCACGAAAGTCTGTTCTAGCAGACCATGAAACTGATAGAGAAGAGACAATACTTCGTAGCCAGATACGTCTAATGGAAGAACGGATCCTTAAATTGGAGGAGCTAGATGAACGCATTTCCGCTATAGAAGATGTCGTGGCACAGTTCGACGGTAAGTCGCGCACACATTGCAGTCTAATATAATTGTGTAACCTTCTTTTAGAAGCAGAAAAATCACAAGCCTCAAAGTCAGGAGCCAAAAACCGCGTACCACTGGTTTGTATATATAACCTTTAAAAATGCCATGATTTCATCGTGTTATGGTCGTATAGAACATTCTTCAAGATGCGTTTCACCAACACGCAGAGGAGCTAAAAGCGGCGATGGAGTCAAAGACTTGGAAGGAACTTGACGAAGATCTTCGAAAACAGCTGACCAGTTCAGTAGAGGCACTCTTAATATTCAAGAAGTACCCCATTCCAAACTCAACTGCGCTCACGAAAAGGATCAAGGTAAGGGAATCATTTAGTTCATATTTCATTATTCTTGACTAATGTATGTGCTCTGATCTATACCAATAAGGATTTCTACACGACTAGAAGGACTACTGTTATAATCAAATCTGACCCAGAGAAGAAGAAAAAGCGCCGTTTGGCACTAAAGCGAAGTCGCTTAACATACGTACGTCAAAAATAAAGATTTAAAAAAAAAAACACGTGTACTCACTTTTGTTTTTCGTCCTGTAGGCTGCACGAGACAAAGCAGTGAAAACCGCCATTCTGTCAGGGGAACTTAACGTTGATGACGAGGAAGGCATTGATAGAATTCGTTCTTCGGTGCAATTGGTACCGATATCAGAAGCGCGTGTGCTGAGTGACGAAGAAGAAGAGCGAACAGCTTTCGAACAGCAACGTTTGGAGAACCTTAGCAGAGCGCGCGCTGTTCGTGCAGCTCGTCGTGAGCGCGAGGAATAGCACCAAGTGGCACCGTGGCGGACCCTGCTATGTTGACTAGCTGCCTTCCATTTGTAATTGTCACGTGATGTATTAAAGACACATGTACATGTAATGGATTTTGTTGAAATCAAAGCTATGATTTGCAGCGTATTTCACAATTGAATTCCTTATTGATTTTACTGAGGGATACGTAGACAAATCATAATTGTATTTCACAATTGAATTCCTTATTGATTTTACTGAGGGATACGTAGACAAATCATAATTGTATTTCACAATTGAAATAACTATTGATTTTTCAATGGAATCAAATGAAAAATGCCTGCATGATTTTGTTATGATTTTGTTGTTGATTTCCGATATGAAAGTAGTACTCAATCATTTAATGATTGGCCATTGGATTTTCTCAAACAAATCATCAGACAAATCTTTTAAATGATTCGACGCAATTTTTTCCTGTGGTGTGCTTCAAACTATCAATGACATGAAGAAGCATCTTGATAGGTCCGTGTACTTTTCCACAATTTAATTTCTCCTATTTCTATTTATACACGGAGGGCCTTTTGGGCTCGATTGTCAATGTTGCACGTGATCGAATTCAATTTGTGGCCTAAATCCAGTGCGCCGCAAAGTATTGAAAAATGAAAAATGAAGTACCGTCGTCTTTATCAATATAATGAAAAATGCTCCATCTGCAACGGAATAATGGTATGGAAGCAGTACCGACCTGTCTCCAATCACCGGAATCGACCGCTCTGCGCGGAACACGTACCCTAGCCTGTAGGCGTGTGTTACCTATTTATAGCGTTCTGTATCGTGGTTTGTACTCGATGCTACAAACAGTATACTAATTTAGAATGTGCGTTGGTGAAGAATAATAGTGTGTTACTATCGCCAGTCAGCGTCCTGTTTAATGGCGTATGGAAACATGTGCATATGTGACCAAATGTTAGTTTAGCCATAGATTAAACCTTATGGAACCCTTCCTCCTCATCCTCACTCCCTCCCTCTTCCACTCCCTATCTACCCCTGCCTTTTTATAAAGTGTGTACAACAATAGCACTGACAATTCTAAGTCAGTTGCACAAGGTCAGAGTACCTTAATAGGTTGCCATGGTAACTAATAAGAACAATATGAGAGAGTAGAAGGTCACATAGGTATCTTTTCATGGGCATTGAATGGGTTGTCATGTATCCTGTACTGCTTGCTTACTAATGTTGTCATTTCTTGCACAGCTCTCTAATGTGATGAATTCATTAGTATGTATTTTCTGTCAAGGCACACGAGTTTAGTGCAAGAAGGCATGCATGCTGCATGCTGTGCATGTGATGTATGTGTGTATGTGCATGTATGTACATGTATGTTATTGTATGTATGTATGTATGTATGTATGTATGTATGTATGTATGTATGTATGTATGTATGTATGTATGTATGTATGTACGTACGTGTATCCATGCTTACCTACATGTACACATCCATACATACACATAATAGCTGCATGTAAGTGCATGTACTAATACTTGCCATTTGTGCTAAATATAGTCGGTCTCACAGCCAATCATCCGCCACCTAGGTCATATTCCTGTGTCCTCGGTCCCCACCCAGGTGCCTATTGCCTCTGGATGCTATGGGCATGAGAGTTCTACTCTCACGCCGATATAGGACCGACTATGTCAGTCCTATAGCCTTATATCACAGCACACCCCGCCCGCTGACACATGGGTGAGGCTGGCTAGGAGTCCCCTACCCGGGTAACCCAGGTATCCCGCTTGTTGTAGGCCTGTCATATGAGGCTATGGGAGCGACTAAATAAAATTTATACATTGTATACATGTATTATAGGAATACAAGAAAACTTATTTAATCTACAATACCCACCAAACACTCCAAATGTAAAGGCAAAACACCTTAAGAGGATCACTGTTGCATTTGCTCTGACAAGGTTCAGACACTGGCAGACAGAAACAAGCGCACACATAATTCATATAGTAACTGTCCACCTTATGAATGATACTGTTGTACAGATTGTTCTGAATGCTCCCGCCACATGCCTCCCATGGTATGTACCTCCCCCCTACTCAGATCACATGATGATTGGTGTGCATACCAACTTCTAATAATAGTACATGATAGGCTTTACACATTTACCAGCAACAAACATACTCACCACAATCAGGCAAGCTTACAAATACTCACACTACTACAGCAATCATAAACTACACACAAGGCTGGGCAGGGGGCTCAATCTGGAGATACACCCACATCTCCTTATGGAAAAACCCCTGACGAAAAACGTCTAGCAGGAAAAAATCCACCATACATGTTGGAGAAAAAGCCTCTAACTAGCACTGCCCAGTCATATACAACTTAGAACACTTACTACAAACAGTCCAACAGCTGCCACCTTCTCTGTGCCAGGGATCATCTGCCATCAGTCAAGGAATCTGCTCTTGTGATAAGACACATATGCTACCATTTGGCACCAAACAAAGCACAACCAAATAAAATAGAATTACTGGTGCCTACAAGTGCTATGTATGCATGAACGCTTAGACTGAACAACTGCATCCAGCTACTGCTTTTACCTGGGCTGCCAGCTGCCACTTACAGCTGGCACCGCCAATAACCAAGCACAACCCCACCATTGTACACATACCATCCCCGATCATTACCATGCGTACAGGCCCTACTTAGGTGGGAGCTCATTTTCGGTCTACTTTAAAACTTTCAGATCACAGGAAAGTGTATATTTCTTCATTCAATAAATGCATGGTGTATAATAGCTGCTTCTCATCCTAGTTTTATAATTATCCTAAGTTACCAATGTTCAGTTCCGTGTACATCCCATATTCATTTGACAAAAACTGCTAAGACTGCAAGTCCCTTTGCGTGGAACACTATTTTTAACAGCACATGACATTGTAATTTGTTTTTCGGTTTACTACATGTAGTTTTATTTTTCATTGTGATGAAGACATCATCCTGACCCTGCCTGCATGCACACACATAAAAGCTTAGGGTACTGGTTTAAAGTAGATAAATTTTACTGATGTTAACCTGGTTAGTCAATTTCATACGAAAGAGTACACGTGTATTACACTGTACGTATGCATGCATCTGTTCATCCATTCACCCATTCACTTCACACAACACACACATGTATAAATACTGTACATATGTTCACAGATCATACATACATACACATACATCATACATCACATGCACAGCATGCAGAATGCATGCCTTCTTGCACTAAATATAATATACTCGTGTGCCTTGACAGATAATACATACTAAAAATTAATCACATTAGAGAGCTGTACATGTTGCATGCAAGAAATGACAACTGCATTAGTAAGCAGTACGGATACATGACATGAATTGGAACA